>QEPC01010709.1:103673-125491 GCA_003113815.1 Sphenodon punctatus
AATGGAGAAGGGAAGGAGAGGTCGATCTGCTGCCCGTAGGGTAGGCAATGGGGCATGTGCCAGAGGTGGGAGGGGCCATGCCAGGGGAGCAGCAGCAGGCAGTAGCAGTAGCCAGAGGCAGAGCACATCACACACACCCCAAACTCAGCAGGCCTGCTTTAGGGTAACAGGCTTCAGCGGCTCAACAGCACCTCCTGGCAGTGCCCTCCTCCACTGCCACACAGGGCACTGGAAGGCCTTCAGGACTTGAGGCTGCGTCTGTCTCTGCTGGTGGTGGTGCTGGTGCAGGTGCTGGGGCTGCTTCTGATATTCCCCCACGGCCACCAATTTCCCCCACTGTCGAGGCGATCCCCAGCAGTCCAGAGCTGGTGGATCCCACCCCAGCTACTAGAGGCAGGGCCCAATCCACGGGCAATGTCAGTAGGGAGAGGAGTAGCATAAGCAGCAGCAGCAGCACTAGCAGCTACAGAGGGGGACACAGGGAGAGTGCCAGCAGCATGGCAGGCACGGGCAGTCTAGCCTCAGGGTCCCAGTACTCCCATTCACGGGACATCACTGTGATCGCAGACAGTGAGAAAGAGGCAGACACTGGTGCCGCAGAGGAGATGTCTGTACCTGAGGCGATGTCTGACCCTCCTCCCAGAGCTAAGTCACCAGTGCCACAAAGTTCTCCCCCTCCCAGAAGCGCTGGCAGCAGTGCGTCCGCCGGGGCAAGCAAGAAGGCGGGGGGGAAATCCTCAGTCTGGGATCATTTTAAGCAGGTGCGGGCAGATGATCCCAGAGAGGTGCAGTTCACGCTGTGCAATAAGATGGTGAAGCATGGACAGGTGCTCGCCACCTTGGCACAACTGCAATGGCGAGGCACCTCAAGGCATGCCACAGTGCTCTGTTGCTAAGTGGGAAGGCAGGGGAAGTGGATGCCAGCGGGTTCCTGACTGCAGCAGCCAGTCACCTGGCTCCTTCAGCTGGCTAGCATGCTGCACCAACTGCTGCTGCGTCTAGCAGCAGGAGCAATATGGGGGCAGAATAACAGCAGGAGCCTCCCCAGCAGCGCCGTCAGTCCACCATGGAGGAGATAGGGTGGAGGGATCTGACCAGGCCATTGTCCAAGGGAAAGCCAAGCACCTGTTGGCAAAAAATGATTGTCCTGGATGGCCAGCCCTTCTCAATTGAGGAGGACAAGGGCTTCCAGTGGTTGACTGGGTTCCTGGCCCCCAACTTTAAGATGCCTTCCCGTTCCACCCTGAGTTGGATCGTATTGCCACAGCTCTAAAGAGCTTTGAAGGAGCGGGTGAGAGAGCTGCTGGCAGGGGCTGGGGGGGGGTGTCACGGTCCACTTCACTACCGACTTGTGGTTCACCAGAAATGCCCAGCACGCCTACCTGGCAGTAACTGCACACTGGTGGCAGGACCCAGAGGCAGCGCTTGGCAGTGGCAGGAGGGGACCTGAAGCAGGGTATGGGTGGGCCCTGCTTCAGGCCCCAGTCATGGACAGCTCTTACACCTCGAGGAACATCGAGGCAGCCCTGGCCACCATGGTGAGGGAGTGGATCACGCCAGGTGCAGCCTTCACCAAGGGGTGTGTGGTCATGGACAACGCGGCCAATATCCTAAAGGCAGTCCATAACAGGGGCTTCACAAGCATCCCTTGCACCACACAAATGCTACATCTCGTGGTGAAGGATTCTCTGGGCTTGGGGGAGAAGGGGATTGGGCCAGGCAACCTTAGCTCCCTGGTCGAGTGGGGGAGGAAGCTGGCAGGCTTCTTCAACCAAAGCGTGAAGGGCAGAGAGCTCCTCCGGGAGAAGCAGGCAGAGCAAGGGTCCTCGGTGCACCAGCTGGTCCAAGATGTCTCCACCAGGTGGAATTCCACCTTCCTGATGCTCGAGCGGCTTCTTGAGCAGAAACCTGCCCTGCATCAGGTGGAACTGTACACAGACACTGAGGCACCTCCCGGGTACAACAGGGAGGAAAGGGAGACTATCGCTTACATGGTCTTTGTCCTGAGACCGTTCCTGGCCATGACGGAGACCTTGAGTACTCCACCGCCACCCTCAGCCAGGTGACCCCGCTGGTCCATCATCTCAGCAGCAGCCTGGATAAGATTCGGAAGGAGAGGATCGTGGTCCTCAGGGCAGGAGGATCTCAGATGAGATGATTGGCCTTGCGCGTAAGCTGAAGGTGGGGCTGAGTGCGTGCTTTGACGAGCTCCTGCGCTGGGACGAATATGTCCTGGCAACCATGCTGGATCCCAGGATCAAGGGCAGCATGGCATGGGAGACAGCACTCTATGGCCTCCAAAATGGTGCGCTGGTGCAGAAGGTCTGGAAGGCAGAGTGGGCCATGCAGCAAGACACCCATGGGGATGTGGGAGTGGGAGCAGCGATCCCTTGCAGCCATCTGGGTCTATCCCTGTCCCCAGCCCTAGCGGTAACAGCAGCACCAGCAGCAGGATGAGCAGCAGCAGCAGGACCCCTTCTGCCAGCAGATCCTCCTCTGTGCAGGCCACTCTAGGGAGCATGGGGCCCAGCACAAAAGGGCAAGCATCATGGCTGAGGGCAGTGGGGCAGGTGGTGCCCACCCAGAGCTACCAGAGGGAGTATGATGGCAACTCAGCAGCCATGGAAACCTATCTGGAGGAGGAGCCATGCATTGATACCAGCAGCAATCCCTTGGCCTACTGGGCCGGCAAGACCAATGTGTGGCCCTGTCCAAAGTGACCAAGGGTATCCTGTCCTGCCCACCAACCAGCGTCCCCAGCGAGAGGGTCTTCTCCATCGCAGGCGACATTTGTACCCTGCACCGCCTGAGACTGGGGGCCAAGTTGGTGGAGCAGTTACTGTTACTGAAGGTGAACCTTCCACTGCTGGGATTCCCCGAGTTTCCCCTGGACAATGAGTGATGGTGCAGTGGCACACACCATCCTATGCCAGGGGCAGTCTCGGGATGGGGCTCCTCCTCCATCTGGGCTAGGGCTACTGCTCCTGTGCTGCTGAGGTGCTGTCCCTCCATCCCAATGCCTGGCACCCGCCCTGCCTCTCTCTCTCTCTCTCTCTCTCTCTCNGCCCCCCCTCCTCTCTCTCTCTCATACTGGACGGCCTCGGCCACCTTATCTGACTGACCTCATGACACAGGGTGGCATTGGGAAACAAACTCTAAGCCTGCGAGCCGGCCTATGGCTACATGATCTTGGCCCACCTATGTGACGCTGACTGGCTCTCTCTCTCTCTCGCTGCACAGTCTTTGCTAGCCTATCTGAGTGCCCTGCTGCCAATGTCCCAGCCTGCCTGCCCTACTGCCTCTCATGCCACATTGCCTGTCTGCCCGCCTAGCTTGCTGCCAAGCTCAAAGCATGCCTCCCATGCCAAGGTGCCTTCCTGCCTCCCATGCCAAGGTGCCTGTCCGCCCACCCAGGTTGCCTAGCTCAAAGCCTGCCCAAGCCTGCCTGCCCTAATGCCTCTCATGCCACGCTGCCTGCCTGCCCGCCCAGGTTGCGAAGCTCGAACCCTGCCTCAGTCTACCTGACTGCTGCTCATGCCACGCCACCTGACTGCCTGCAACGGCAACCAATGTCTGCTGCTGCTAGTGCCAATGGTACTAGTCATCATTCCACTGCATGACACGAATCAGCCACTCCAGCCCTAAGACCTGCCGTCAGGGTCCTGGGGCCAAGTTACAGGCTATTCAAAACATTCCAATTACTTTCTGTATCTCCAACGTCGACACTCACTGACTGAATTACTGTTACTTTAAGTTTAATTCCTGGTTTTTCTCTCTCTGTCTCATGACCATTAACAGGCATGTATATCTTAGTTTTGTTTACTCCCACACAACTGTATGCTTGAGGTAGGGCATGATATAGATGTTACTTGATAACAGCTACTGAGGTCAGACAATCCAAAGCCATCACTGTAATAAAATGAAAGTTGCTTGTGGAAGTTCAGACACTTCCTGATTAAATTTTTCCTTCTGCATAGGATCACTTCCATAGAACCCAGAGAGAGTTTGCTGGTCTGACTCAACTCTTCCTAACTAATCAATCCCTATTAACCAGTGGCATGGAAAGAGGTTTCTTTAACAAAGCATACATAACACCTCTACAGGGAGGGCTGTGGTCAATACCTAGAAGCTGCCACTCTAGCCCCAAGACCCACCGTAATGGGTCTGGGGCCGTCATTCCTTTCACATTCTGATGTCTTTCCACCGCATGACAAGAAGCAGTCACTCCAGTGCCAGGACCCACCGCCAGAGTCCTGGGGCCACGTTACAGGCAGGAAGGGCTGTGGCCAATATTTATTTATTTATTTATTTTATACCCCAACCCTCCTGAACAACAGCTCGGAGCGGCTTCCAGAAGCTGCCACTCTAGCACCAGCACCCACCGTGATGGGTCTGGGGCCATCATTCCTCGCACATACCGATGTCATTCCAACACACCAAGAAGCAGCCACTCCAGCACCAGGACTGCCGCCAGGGTCCTGGGGCCAAGTTACAGGCAGGGAGGGCTGGGGCCAAGATCCAGAAGCTGCCACCTTAGCCCCGGCACCCACCGTGATGGGTGTGGGGCCATCATTCCTCGCACATTCCGATGTCGTTCCACCGAATGACAAGAAGCAGCCACTCGAGCCACAGGACCCATCACCAGGGTCCTGGGACCACGTTACAGGCAGGGAGGGCTGTGGCCAAGATCCAGAAGCTGCCACCTTAGCCCCAGCACCCATCGTGATGGGTCTGGGGCCATCATCCCTCACACATTCTGATGTAATTCCAACACATGACAAGAAGCAGCCACTCCAGCACCAGGACCCACTGCCAGGGTTCTGGAGCCACGTTACAGACAGGAAGGGCTGTGGCCAATACCCAGAATCTGCCACTCTAGCCCCAGCACCCACCCTGATGGGTCTGGGGCCATCATCCCTCGCGCATTCCGATGTCGTTCCAATGCATGACAAGAAGCAGCCACTCCAGTGCCAGGACCCGCCATGAGGGTTCTGGGGACAAGTTACAGGCAGGGAGGGCTGTGGCCAATACCCAGAAGCTACCACTCTAGCCCCAGCACCCACCCTGATGGGTCTGGGGCCATTATTCCTATGAAAGGCTGCTGAAAGCACACGTCCTGCTGGGATGCCTTTGTTTAGCTCCAACTATCAAGCACAGTTAAACCTCCCAGGCTGCTTCCTGGGAAATTGAACTACTCGACAACAAAACGCCACTCCCAAATCCCCTGGATAAGCAACCCCAAGACTTTTGTCACATAAGGAGCAATGCATCTTGCCGTGGAAGATTTCTCCAGAAGATCCCTTGAGGTATTATGAACTTTCCAATCAAGTACTCGGAGGAAGAGAAACTCAGCCAGCTCTTCCTCCAGGTACGTGATGTATCTTTCATTATCTGTGAGGGCCTTGAAGACAGAATGGTGCTTGCCTGACACACATTCAACTGATGTTCACATGGAACCCTTCTCCACTTTGGCCTTCAATGTTCTCCAGCCCCATGACCCACCATCAGGGTTCTGGGGCCTACGTTACAGACAGGAAGGGCTGTCTATCCACTGTATCTAGAAGCTACCACTCTAGCCCCAGAACCCACCATCAGGGTTCTGGGGCCCGTCATTCCACTCACAGAGAGCCATCTTTCTATCCACTGTCTATCCATCTTTCTATCCAGTGTATCTAGAAGCTTCCACTCTAGCCCCAGGACACACGGTCAGGGTTCTGGGGCCCACCATTCCACTCACAGAGAGTCATCTTTCTATCCACTGTCTTTCCATATTTCTATCCACTGTATCTAGAAGCTTGCCTTCTGACTATTTGGAGCTGGCCCAGGATGATCCTGTACCCGACTACCTTTCGATTGGCTGTGGGAAATGGAGGCTATTGGTGATCACCCATCCCTTCACAACAATGCTCACCTATCTCTTAGGATTGACTGTTCGTGTTCGCACATCCCTACAACTGACATTCCGAATCCTCTCCACTTTGCAGATTTGACTGATGGCGCATGCATATCCAGTTGTTCAACCTGCATTCAATGCCTAGTTCCTTGAGGATTTCTGCCGTGATGATTTATGCTTGCCTTCTGACCATTTGGAGCTCGCCCCGGATGATCTCAATCCTAAAAGAATCTTAAACTTCTTCGACAGTCCAGGATCCTTGGTCTGTGGCTTTGCCATCGGTTACCCCAAAAGTGCCAGGGAACTTCCACCCTCTCCAGCCTGCAGGCATCTGCCCAGCCCCTTTACCCCTGTCCCCTCATGAAACGGAGGCTATTGGCAATCACCCGTCCCTTCGCAACAACGCTCGCCTATCTCTTAGGACCGACTGTGTAAGAGATCCTTGGCCTATATGCTATCCGTTGCAAGGGTTCTGTACCATGGCCACCAAGGTCTGCTACTTCCAGTGCCAATGGCCCCCAGGCCAGGCCTATATGCTGTCTGTGCCATGATGCCATGGGATAAAGAAACAGCTGCTGCTGCCAGACCTATATGCTGTCTGTGCCAAGTGTTCTGTACCCCAGGTTGCCACCAAGCTGAAAGCCTGCCTCATCCCACCTTCCTGCCCCTCATGCTAAGGTGCCTGTCTGCCCGCCCAGGTTGCTGCCAAGAGAGAGAGAGAGAGAGAGAGTCCACCCACTGCTTGAAGGAGAGACAGACATGATCCCACCGAAGCTGACACCTGCACTATATGTCCACATTGGCCAGAGAGAGAGATAGAGGTTCCCAGCTAGAATGAGGGAGATGGGGGTTAGAGGGGGAGAGGTAGGTATATCCTGGCTGCCACCTACCAGAGCCAGGAAGAACTCCCATCTGTGCTCATGCGCCCATTAATGCCCATTGCCCACATCCAGCACACAGCAAACCTACCGTAATGAGATGGATTATAACACACAACGTATTATATGTGCCTGCCTGCCTGTGTGCGTCCCTGTACCTGCTGCCCTGCTACCACCTATCACCTGATCAAATGAAGTGTGCCCCATAGGCTTTAGGCTGTCATTCCACTATTCCTAATTCAGTCATGCTCGCCCATCCCAGGAACCATCAATGAGATTCTGGGACCATCATTCCAGTCACTTGGGACTGCAGTCCATTCCACTGCATCCAGAAGCCCGGTGCCCGCACACCAGTCTTCTCCCCTCCCCCAAAGCCTACTCCTCTGAACCCACCCACAAATACCCGCTGAAGCTGCTGAAACTAAAAGCCCCTCTGACCACCAGCTCCCACCACCTGCTGCCCACTGCCAAGGAGCCTGTCTCTCTTTCTCTCTGTCACACCCACCCACACAAACACAAGCCCTTCACCTCCTGGGGGGGCTTTCTGCTAGTTGAGACCCTGCTGCTGGCACAGCACATCTTTGGGTTAATAACTACACTACATGAGGTGGCAAGTGCTGCTGGAAGGGATCGACAAGCTGTATGAGATTCTGCCACCTGCCAGCGAGAACTTCAGCACATAGGGATAAAAGATTGGACCACTAAAACGAAGCTCGTAACTAGGGCTGAAGCAGTAACTCCCTTTTCCATTCTGTTATTTAATTCCACCATTGCAGAATTGCCCATGACGTTCCACAGCTTTTCCGCCAGCATTCCGCTAATTCTGCTGGCATTCTGCAAATTTGGAAACTGTCGGAATAATCGCGGAAACTATCGGAACAAGCATTTTTCGCTACTTCACAGTGCTGGTGGAAATTTCAGAAGATAGAAACTGTCAGAAAAAACATTATTCTGCTATTTTTGCAGTCTTTGAAAGTAGCGGAGTGAAAGTAGCGGAACGGCTGAATTAGCGGAATGAAAGTAGCAGAATTAACATCTCTATCGCATCATGCCGCTCATTGTGGAAGAGCTTTTTCTGTTAGAAAAAGTCACCGCAGAAGCTTGCCGCTTAAATGTAACAACTTTTATTAAAAAATTTAAAACAAGAAAAAAACAACAGCAACCACAACAACATTTTAAAAAACAAAAGCAAACATGTAAAGGAAACTTATTAATTAATCTAAGAGTCTCGACTGCCACTGGGCCTGTCCCCCGGGAATTGGGGGAAAGGCAACAGCCATTGTGGGGCATCACAGGGCTGCGGGCCGGCCACCCGGAACTCCTCCAGCTCGAAGCCGTGGCTCATGGCAAACTGCAAGGCCTCTGCCAGGTCTGTATGCCTCCTGGAGACTGCCTGGTGGTACATTTGCACGTGGTCCAGCTCAGCAGAGACATGCCTCCTCCATATGTCTCCACCTTCTTCTGCTCCACCTGGACTGCCTGCAGCTGCTCCACCAGGCCCTTCTCCATGGTGGCAACAGACTGCTGGACCTCAGCCACAAAGTCCTGGGCAGTCCTCTGCAAGTTGGCCTGAAGGGCCTTGGCCTCTGCATCCTCCGAGCGCCCAGGGGTCTCCATGTCAGGGCTGGAGGGGGGGAGGCCTTATATGCTGCCATTTGTGGGTTGCCTTCCCCCCCTTCTTTTGGCGCTGAGGCTCCATGGCCACTTTGCCGGACTCCTTGCCCTGCCGCCTCACTCTCAGGCCATGGATCCGCTCTATGTGGTTGATGAGCCCCGATGTGGTCCCCTCCCTCTGCTGGCAGAAAACTTCCTTGCGGCACTAAAAAGAGCAGGAAAAGATAGGAACATAAGAAGTGCCATACTGTGTCAGACCAATGGTCTGTCAAGCCCTGCCTCCATTCTGTCTCAAAAAGTGGGTGGACTGGGTGGCCATCCAATCTCTCTCTGCAGGGGACTTCCATTCCTAACAGGTCATAGGGCAATTCATTCCCTGTTGTTCTAGTCCCTGTGCCATACCTTGCATGTGGCGATTCCGTCGCCCTTGTTGTAGAACCTCCAGACATCCGACATTTGGTGCTGGATGTCTGGGGCGTGTCACTGGCCATGGAAGCAACCTCTGCCTAGGGGGGTCTTCCAAGTCCTTGGCCTGGCCCTGGCAGCAGTGCTGGTGCTGGCATCTGATTCCTCTCTGAAATGGGAACACATTAAGAACACCAAAGTAATATCATGCATTTATGATGATGCCTCTAGTCCTCCCTCCTTGGGGTGCTAGGGATTTCAACTAGAAAGCACGTGCAAATCCTGCCCTCCCGAGGGTGCTAGGGGATGCTAGTGATTGCACCTAGAAAGCTCCTGGCTGGCACGTACAAATCCTGCACTCCCTGGGTTGCTGTTTGTGATGGCAATGGAGAGATCCTGGCTGGCTGGCACATGCAAATCCTGCCATCCTTGGGGTGCTAGGGATGGCAACGGGAGATGTGACCCTGGCTGAAGGAAAGACCCTGACTTTATTTGGGGGTGCGTAGGGAATGACGTGGCAACTGGAGAGTGGAGACCCTTGCTAGCCTGGCACATGTTTGGGTGGGGGTGCTGCTCGTGCCAGAGCCCCCACACTACAGTACCCTCTCTCTCTGTGGCAGACCTCGGCTGCCACCCGCTGATGCTCACTGTTTGTGCCTGACCGATGCCCACCATGCACGCACCCACCCGCACGCCAGTGAGCTCACTCTAACAGATAGAGCCTTTCTTGTCCTCAAAATAAAAAAAAAGTTTACAAACCTGGAAGCACCTCCTGAGTCTGCCGCTTGCTCCTCATCTGAGGAGCCAGGCACCACCACCACCGGAGGTGTAGTAGGGGCAGTGACCTCTAGTTCCTCTTCCTCCTCCTCCTCGACCGGCAAGTTGGCCCCCAGCCAGGGAAGAAACACCACAACTTTCTTCATTTTTTTTGGTATTATTATTTTTTTATCCCACACACCCAAAAATACACACACAGTCAGTCACCCACAAACACACCAACACTCACCAACCACAACAACAACAGCAAACCCAAACACAGTCAAAACACACAAACTGAACAGCCACCCAGCCAAACACACACTCACTCGCCACACAGCTCCGCACACACTCAAATTTCCAGTTTCCGCCGCATTCGTGCTCTCGCGATATGTTTTTCAAACGGCCAAACCTGAACCGAACGGCCAAACCCGAATGGAAGAACCGAACGCAGCTGAACCCGAACCGTGATCTGTTTGCCCATCCCTAACGCACACATACACACACACCCTTCTCTTACACACATTTATTCTTTCATACACACTCATTCATTTGCTCTCTTGCACACACACCCATTCAAACTTCCACACACCCTTTCACCACTCTCTCTCTCTTTCACACACACACACACACACACACACAAGCTCACACACACACTTTCACCTCTCTTTCACTCACACCCCCATTCTAGCTCACACACACATGCTTTCACCTCTCTCTCTTCCACTCATACTCCCATTCAAGCTCACACGCTTTCACCTGTCTCTCTTGCTCTCACACACATCCCCATTCAAGCTCACACACACGCTTTCACCTCTCTCTCTCTCTCTTTCACACACACACACCCATTCAAGCTCACACACACGCTTTCAGCTCTGTCTCTCTCTCTTTCACACACCCCCCCATTCAAATCATACTCACACACATCATGCTCTCACTTCAGCCCGGGTCCTGACTCCAGCCACAGACACCTCCTCTGACTCGACTCTGCCGGCGCCACCACTCATCTCCCACCTCCTCCAGATCCCATGCTGCGGTGCTGCCAGCCACTGCCACTGCTGCTCCAACTCTACATCTGTCGACTCAGCTCCGCGCCAGGCTCCATCACCGACTGATACAACCGCCCACGTCCGTTCCCTTCATGTGCCAGGAAGTTGCATAAAGCAGCTTCCTGTGAGGGGAGGGCGGATGTGAGGGAGTGAGGAGGTGGAGCCATGCCAGGCGGAGGCAGGCGAGGATTGGATTTTGAATGGTTGGCGTGATCTAGTCTCTGGAGCTGCATGGTGGGTGGGTCAAGTGGCAGCAGTGGCCGGGGCCCCACGTGACAAGCATGCATTCTGCACCCCCTCCCTGACACTTCAGCTGCCAGCTAGTACTGCGGTCAGGGCATCAGCCCCCCGAAAAAAATAATTAATTTAAAAAACAAAAAAACAAAAACCAGCCCAATTGCAGGGCCCCTCAAGGGGCAGGGCCCTGGGCAGCCGCCCTAGCCACCCCATGGTAAGGCCGGCCCTGCGTCCCATTTACCGTTTCCCATACATATCATGTATTGTTCATTTACCACTTACTGAGGGTACCATTCTATTTCCAAGTTTATTGTTTCTGAATTTCAGAGCCAATCACTGTGCAAATAGCCCACTCCTTAAACCTCCTGCCAGTGCCTCCAATCAGATTTTTTTTTCTATGTTGTTCCCTTTGCTTTGACCAATCTGAAACTGGATTGCAGATTAGTAAAGGAATCTGCAACCCACCCAATGAGTGACAAGGAAGTACACAGAGAAATGGAGTACAAGAAATGCGGTATTGCATCGGTATTACCTCTTGGGATTTGAAACGAACAGCAAAGTGGTAAATGATAGAGCAGTAAACGGTAGAGGTGGGACCCCGGGCCCATTACCGGCTACCGGATTTACCGGTTACCGGTTCTGCAAAAAATGGATTCCCGGATTAAATCCGGTATACCGGTACCGGATTTATTTCATTGATTTCAATGGGGCGCTGTGTCCCCATTGAAATCAATGAAATAAATGAATTCCTTCCCCCTCCCCCTCCCAGGCTGCGTGGGTGGAAGGGGGGACACCCCCCACCCACCCTGCCCAGCCTGGATTTTTGTTTAAAAACAGACTCAGAGGCGAGCCCACCCCCCAGCACCAGCGGCCGCGGCGTCCCCGCAGCCGCCGGTAAGTATGACCCGATCCCTGGGGGGGGTGTTTAACACCCCCCCAACCCCCCAGGGATCACCCCTACTAAAGTTCAGTGCTTGCTTACCTTGCGGAGCTCCGGCGGCGGCGGCGGGCGGTCCGGCGGCCTCAGCGCCGGCTGTGGCTGCCGGCGTCAGAGACGCTCTAGGCCTTCCGGGGAAACCCGGAAGTTCCCCGGAAGGCCTAGAGCGTCTCTGACGCCGGCAGCCACAGCCGGCGCTGAGGCCGCCGGACCGCCCGCCGCCGCCGCCGGAGCTCCGCAAGGTAAGCAAGCACTGAACTTTAGTAGGGGTGATCCCTGGGGGGTTGGGGGGGTGTTAAACACCCCCCCCAGGGATCGGGTCATACTTACCGGCGGCTGCGGGGACGCCGCGGCCGCTGGTGCTGGGGGGTGGGCTCGCCTCTGAGTCTGTTTTTAAACAAAAATCCAGGCTGGGCAGGGTGGGTGGGGGGTGTCCCCCCTTCCACCCGCGCAGCCTGGACTCGGGGAGGGTTTGTTTTTTTTAACTTGGGGCTTTAAGTTATTTTACATTGCAGCCATTTTTAAATGGCTGCAATGTAAAAAAATCCGGTACCCGGAATCCGGTACCCCGGACCGGATTACCGGGTCGAATCCGATAATGCCGGTACGCCCGGTACCAGCATTATCGGATACCGGATTTTACTGGTTTCCCGCCCCTAGTAAACAGGATCCTGGTAAGTGGAAAGTAAATCGAGAAAGAAAATGTCAGTTGAGACATTACCGAGTAACGAGAGGTTCTTGATTCAACTGAGATGATATCAGGAACTGGGATTTCGAAGATATTTCCCATTTTGGCAAAATCTCATTTCAGCTCTAGTCTTTTTCAGAAGATTTTTTCATTCATTATTAATGTATTATTATTTATTATTATTATTATTATTATGACTGTTGTTCAATTTATACATCGCCCTATTGTCTCAGGGCAGCTTACAATTGGGAAAAAACCCAAAATGCCTGCATAAAATGTGTTAAATAAATTCTATCCCAAACAGTTATTGTTTCAATAATTGAAAAATTAAAGTATATCATACATACATCACCAATCCCACCCCATTCTCAAGCATCCAAAATTCACCCTCTTCCCATCCCAGTCATTCCCATTCCCTTGCATTTTACACAAGGGAGTTCCTAATCCCCTGGCACTCCCCTGTCTTTCACCTGTGAGAGCACCACCCCAAAAGCCCATTCCTCATCCTCTCACAGAGGGGGTCATGGCTATATCCCATGCCCCCCACCAAATCATTCGCACCCCAACTCCCCTTAAACACATTAATGTAAAAATACATATAAAATGCATTTCCCACCTTGCAATCCCACTCCCATTCCTCCAACTCTCACTTGGAAGAATTCCCTCCCCCAGCCTAGTACCCCCCCCCTCACAGAGGGGCCATGGCTAAACTATAAAGCTACACTCAATTTGTCAGCCTTTCATGACAGAAATACCAGAGATACACCCTTTTCTTGCCCTACATTCCAACTTCTGCTCTCAATCAGAAATAGCATATGAAGGGGGAAATAGGATTGGAAAAAAGTTGATTGTACCTCTAAAGGGGGTTAATTTGGTTCTTGTGTGAAGTTTGGCACAGGTTAAGGTTGGTTATTTTATCCCAACCACTTCACAACTTATAATGTAACAGCTTCCAAAATTCCAGGCACTAAAGCTATCAGAAAATTGGAAGGGCTTTCCCAGTGGGCAAGCAGTGGAGTCCACTGAAAGTCTAACTCCACTGCCGAATGAGACCAATGAGTCATCATAATCTTATTCTGAATAGTAGTACTTTATGTTCTGTTTCATATATTATTTGTTCTGCCACTCTGACTCTAAAGAAAAATAGCCAATGTCTAAGGCTGTGCATGGGGTACCGCTGAGCACATAATGGCGGGCATATTTTTCTGCACAACTCCTGCAATAACTCTCATCTGTCAAACACATTAGGCTACTTCAAGTATAGAAAGAATTGTGTAAACATTCAAGGTAATTAAGTGAATTGTCCATTCCCTTCTGGAGACCCCAGTTAGTATCCCAGCCTAGTTTAAACATAAAAATTAATATGGTGGGTATATTGTAGTACCTGTTCTTTATATGTCACAAAACTTCAAGTCAGATTGCAAGAATGTGGCAGGACCCGTTATTTCCACTCAGAAGTGAAATTTATTTTATTTTTTTATTTATTTAGATTTATAGCCCATCCTATCCCAAGGGCTGAGGGTGGGTTGCAACAACAAAGAAATGCCAGAGATGTTGCATGCAAGGGGTGAGGTATTTTAGTAAGCCAGTAGCAAACATTGGGTGGCTCTCCATGTTATTAACCACTCCTGTGGTAGTTACTGCAATGTGATCCCATGGTGGAGCAGCATGAGCAAGAATGAAAGAACAAATGAAAGAACAAAAGAAATAACCACCACCACCACCCCAAAAAAAAAAGAAACTCGTCAAAGCTCTCTACGGTAAAAAGTTACTTGGCAAAGCCCCAATGGGATGGGAGAGAACAGATGTCCATTGCATGTCATGTTTTCAGCTGCTCCATGGGTCTCCTGATATGTTCCCCATATTTGTTCTAGGCAGCAAACCCCTACAAATCTGTGTTCTCTTTCCAGAATGTCTGGAATAGTGGCAAACATTATGTAGAGAGTCACCCACTCCCATGGATTATTCACATGCTCAAAAGAAACCCTTGCCATGTAAATTTTTGTTGTTGTTGTTTTTGTTCCCTTGAGAAGCGAATGTGGTGGTTGAGATCAGCTGCTTCTAATCCTATCCTTTCCTTTTTCACATCTTTTGGTGGGTTCCCCATGTGTTCAGGGTCCAGTCAGCTGGGGGCAAAAGACACTGCTTTTAGAATATCCTCCTGAGACAAAGTATATAGCAACTATACTCAGGGCCCCGATTCTTCCGCGGAATTTTTTTAAAAATTCCGCGGGAGTCAGGGGCCAATTCTGCGCCTCGGAGCGATTTACCATGCGGGGGGGGGGGATTGGTTTACATCCTACAACCCACGCACTGGTAAAACCTCAGGGCCTCCCCTCCCCAGCTGCCGGGGCTTGCCCTCCCCAGCTGCTGGGGCGTGCTTGACTCCCACCCCCCCCAAAAAAAAAAACCAAAAGGAATTGTCTTACCAGGGATGGCAGCAGCAGCTGCTCCGTCCAGCGCGCTCGTAGTTCCTGGCTCGTACTTCCTGGCCCCTCCCGATGGGGCCTCTCAGGGCGATGCAGCCGGATGACGTCATCTGGCTGCGTCGCCCTGAGAGGCCCCGTCGGGAGGGGCCAGGAAGTACGAGCCAGGAACTACGAGCATGCTGGACGGAGCAGCTGTTGCTGCCGTCCCTGGTAAGTTTATTAATTATCTAAAGGGGGTGCCTCCCCCCCTGGCAACTGGGGAGGCTGGCGAGGGGAATCCCCGAGGGTTTTTTCATTCCCCTCCCCTCATGGAATCTCCTGCCCCGCGTCCCCGCAGTGCAGGCTGGAAATTCTGCGCTGGGGTAAGCGGGGCAGGAGATTCCGCGGGGGGAGGGGAATTCCGCGGGAAATCTGCGATTCGCAGACCCGCGTTTCCCTCGGGGCCCTGACTATACTGAATTATAACTAGAGGAAACTGGCAATAATATTAAACACCACTGTTTAATGCTTCTCTTTCTCCAGAGTAGACACTACTGAAAACAATGGGGAAACAATGGACTACTCTGGAGTAAGTGGTTGGAGTATTGCATCTCAGGACACTCAACAATCTTGATCTGCAGGAGCCTCTGTAAGAACAACTTTATGCCCATTGTGTTGATGGATTTTCATAATTTAAGGTCAGTGGACAGCCATTCTACTGGTAATTGTCATTACTAATGACCTTGCCTAATTGTCTCAAAGCAAAAGGTTTAGTATCTTAATATTTCTTTCACGAGCCATAGAGTCTCAAATCAGTACATTAACTATAAAAACAATTAAATCCATGTTTACATAAATTCTGCATAAAGAGTAGCGTGAAGCCATAAGTTGCACTGATGATCCTCGAAAGGTTGGACCTGGAGGATGTGAGAGATCAAAGTTCAAATCTGGGCAAGTCACTCTCTCTCTCTCTTCCTCAGTTCCCCAGCTGTAAAATGAGAATAAAAATAACTTACCTCACAGGGTTGCAGTGAGCGTAAACTAGATAAGGATTGCAAAGCACTCAAAACATCTAAAGCACTATAGAAATGATATTATAATAATAATATGGCAATATCTAAATCAAGTGCTGAAGAAAAGTGAAAGCTAGCATTGCTCTATGTGGGTACCTTCATTGAACTAACCATGATGGTGTGTATGTACAAAGTTATATCATCTAGATGTGTCAACAATAATGAAGGGAAACAAGCACTCATTCCCCCTCTTCTGATACAATAGCATATGTTGTATTCCATTTACTTTCTTTTAGTCTGCCTATCACCAGGGTATCTGAGTGTCATATAAAAGATAGATATGACTAAACATTTAGGTCAATAAAGTCTGCCCCTATTTCCACTGAAGACAAGGAGAGGGTTTTTTTTGGCACTGACATGGCAGCAGGATCAAGCCGTTAGTGACAGATGACATTTTTAGTCGCATCCTTAATAAAAAGTGTTACTTGAGACAATAATAATGGAAGATAAACAGCCAGGTGATAAAGTGATGTCAATGGACTAGAATGCCCGTTGTGGGATAATGGTTTCTGTCTGCTACATAAATGCTAAAACAAAGAAGACATGTTTGTTTTCAAAGCAGGAACATTGTTCCTGTGACAATATTCTATCACCATGACTTTATGTCTTCCATATTAAATAACTGTAAATGTAATCATTTAATCTGATGGATGGCAGTGCAGTAATAACTGTGCTATTGCTGACCCATTGCATTATGTCTGGCCTAAAGAAGACATATATTGAGGGCTTTTAATCAATTAGAAACTGGATAATATTTTTTAAACAAATTAGAAGTGTTTAGGACCTGCAAAATCTTTGTATGATAGGTGTAACGGGGTGGCCTGAATGTCCCCTGTAAGATCAGAGGGGTTTGAAGAGCAGCCCCTTTAAGACCTAGCAGGTCGTTATGTGAGTTAGCCCTTTAAAAGATTAGTGTGAGGGAGATTGAGAACAGAACTTAGGGAACAGGTGTGCCTACCTGACACCTGCAGGGCAGTAGGTGGGCCCTCAGGCTGGTGGAGAACTCAGACGGAGCTGCAGGGAAGCCCAGGCAGTACTAGAGCTGTGCAGTGCAGCCAGGGTTTGAAACGGACATGCAACTGACATGCAAATGGCCAGTAGGAGAATCAGCCACCAAGTGGAGCTGCCTGTGAGAGTGGAATGTGCCCAGGTGACTTGTCCAGACCAGAGCTTGAGCGTGGACAATAGCAGCGTCACTGGCTGGATCCCAACATCGTGGGACCCTTTGAGGATGAGTTTGAGGTTCTGCCCCTAAGTTTGAGAGCCTCTAGGGAATTAGCAACTCCGCCACACAAATTTTCTCCCTTCTCTGACTCATAGAAGCCTTTCTTTCTAATTTGGCCCAGTGGGGCTTGTCCCATAGTCCTTGGCCCTCTCTGGAGCCACTATTGTAATTTCAGTCTCCTCCGGCTAAATAAGTCCGCTTTTAAACGATGGGCGCTGAAGCACCTCCTGAACGCCGCGTTAAAGCAAAGCCGCCGGAAGTGACGTTCTCCCCGTTGCCAGTGGCGGTGGTGGCTGGCAACAAGGGGCTTTGGAGCGGTGGGTTCTGAAAGCCTGAAAATTGAAGTCTTAAGAACGCGCCGCTCCAGCCCCATGTTGCCAGTCGCCGCCGCTGCCGGCAACGGAGAGAATGTCACTTCCGGCGGCTTTGCTTTAACGCGGCATTCAGGAAGCGCTTCAGCGCCCCTCATTTAAAAGCGCCCTAAGTCTCGGTCCTTTCAGGGATCACTTAGTAAATTTGGCCCCTCTCTGGGCTCTCTGTATTTTGGAACCTTTAACAGCAATATAGCAATTGGCCCTTGGTGGGCACAGTCACTATTTGGCCCACTTGGAGCAACAACAAAATACAATGTTTGGTAGGCAATTTGCCTCGGGTTTCCCTACTCCCCTTTCAATCTGCCCGGTCCACTGGGTAGGGGCTTCTCCCAAAAGGTGGGTCCCCTGTATAACTAAACAATCAACAAACATAAAGTCTTTCCCAACTGGATACAAACAAAGTCTTTGGTTTCTGTTTCTGGTGCAAAGTCTTTAAACACAGTCCCTTGGTTCTTTTAAACAAAGTCTCTGGCTCTGCTTTGAGCCATTTAATTCAAACTACTCCCACCTTGTTCTCCCCCAATGTCTGCGGGGCTTTACATAGCATTGGCTGTCTCCAGTTGCTCCGGGGCTGGAGGAGTCTTCCCTTTAGAAGCTTCCAGGCTTTCGGGCTTGGCAGCCTTCTCAGCAGCCTTCCTTCTCCAGGTTTTTCCTCCGTGGGTGGCCCTAGCACAGACTGAGGCTTGGTTGACTCAGTCATCTTATACAGAGGGATGGCACCGCCTAGTTTTCAGTCACTTCCACCTCTCCAGGATCGGTCAGAGGTTAACATGTCTCCACTGCCTGCTACAGCTGTAGGCTAACTACTGTCAATCACAGCTTTAGCTGTAGAGTTGCTACTTCTGCTGCTTTCAATTAGAGCTGCGTTTTCTAGGATCAGTTCACTTTGCAGTGTCACTGTCCTCTTTGCAGCCTCTACATCTCCTTGTAGCAAGGTTTTTCTACCCAATCTGTTACAGACAGCACACGAGATCATCAGATAAACTAAAGTCTGGTCTGGGAGTCGGATAGCTTGCCCAAGGAGGTACTTTGGGACCCCGAAGGGGTGGTTGATGGACAAGATAGTGAGAAGAGTTGAGACTGGGCTAGACTCCCTGTGACATATTGGTGGAGAACCTGGGCAGGGGATCCCATCAAGGGTCCAATATTAGTGCTGAAACTCAGTCCTCAGTTTTCCTCAGAAAACATCAAAGATCAAGGTACTCGATTGCTTTTCTGAGTTCCAAGGTTTCGAGGAATGGCCCCGAAATTTTGGAACTTGGAAAATCCTTGGCCAAGTACATGGAAGGCGGCCAGAGCTACGCCCCTGCTGCCCCATCCCTGGCTCCTATAGGCCAAGGAGAGAATAGGACAGCAGGGGCCAGGAAAGGGGGGCAAGGGTCTAGTCAGGGATTAGGGGTGGAGTGCTAAGGGGTGGGAGTCTAACAGGGGCTGAAGGGTAAAGTACTTGCCCTCTGGAGGGGCTCCAGTGATGCGTGACTTCTTCTGTACTGGGTAAGTTTAAAAGAAGAAGAAAAAAAAACTGGGCATGCTGCTGGGGGTACCATCTTGGAAAGGTCAGGGCATGCTCAGAAGGGGCCATACAGCCCTTATTAGCATCCCACTCATCCTCTCAGCCCCTACTAGGCCTACATCCTCTCTTCCCTGGCCTATTCCCTCCCTCTAGACCCTTTCCTCAGCCCCCACATTCAGAATTCCCAAGTATTCGCTGAGTCCACAGTCTGATTTCGGAGTCCTCAGAAAAAGTTCCAAGTGATGGCCGAGGACTTGGTCGTGGTACTCAGGACCTCCAAAATCCTCTCAAGTACTCAGAGCACTTTTGGTCCGCCCTAGTTCATATTCCCAGCTGGGAGAACTCATTAAGACTGGCCCTAAGAGAGCAGAGGGTCAGGAATGGTGAGGGGTTGGGTCCCTGGAAAAACTTTAGTTAAGCTTGAGTGGTGTGGGCTGGCTTAAGGGTAGGTGGAGGCCAGATCATGGGGCACAGCATATAGGAGAGCGAGTGGGATGTTCCAGGGCCCCAGAACAGTAATATCTGGAGGTTTGTGGCAGCTGGTTTGTGGATAGGGGAGGTTGGGATTCCAGAGGGGCAGAATGAGGTGTGTCTTCATTCTGGGGACAAAAAGGACAGAGTGGTAGCCCCAAGATCACTGCGGGTGAAGATAGAGCTCCCTGGGAGGGAGGAGTGGTAACCCTGGTGGCTGAGTGGTAGCCCCAAGATCACCCCAGGTGGAGATAGAGCTCCCAAGGAGAGAGGAGTGCTAACCCTGTGAGCTGAATGGTAGGGCTCTTAAGTAAATTGGGCACAGATTAGAGGGGCCTTAATTGACTCCTGGGTCCTGGTGGAAGGAGAGTTGAAAGGTAACCGTAATAGAAAGCTGAGCCTGGCTTAACTAAACCCAGCTTCAGGGAGAGTGGAACCTGGCAGGTGGGATTAAATCCATTTCCAGAAGGTTAGACTGAAAGACCTGAATGTATGAAACCTAAGTGCAGTCCAGAGATCGCCCCTGGTGGAGAGTGAAGGACTCGGGTTAAGGAGTAGAGCCTGGTCTACCATCATGTAGACCAAACTGGAAAAGGGGGAGAGGTGTGACAGGGTGGTTTGAACAGCCCCTGAATGACAGGCTGGCAGAGAACTTGGAGGGAGTTGTGAGAAGCCTAGGCAGCACCAGAGCTGTGCAGCACTGCCAGGGCATGCAACTAACGTGATACTGACATGGAAGCTGCTGGGAGGAGGAGCCATCGAGTGGAGCTGCTTGTGAGTGAAATGTGTCCAGGAGGCTTGCGTGTGGCCAGTAGCAGGGGCACTGACTGGCTGGACCCTGGTGCCATGAGACCTTATGAAAATGGGAATGAGATCATAGAGAGACTAAAGCCTGGGCTGGGAGCCAGATAGCTCAAATGAGGAAGTACTTTGGGACCATGAAGTGGAAGGGGAAGGGAGTTGATGGACAAGATTGCGAGAAGAGCTGGAGCCAGGCTAGATGCCCTGTAACAATGGGGGGGGGGAGGGGGACAGTCTAGCAAATATTAACTCACATGGTTCACATACTAATGAGCTGCTTTGAATAATGATCACCAACACTGACTGAGACAGATGCCAGTTGGTAAAATGAAAGCATTTATTTGAATAGGGAAGTAATGGCCTGACAGGCCAGGTCCACATTGGCAGCTTGCTCCACATTGGGTGATTTTAGATGGATGGGAAGCCCCAGAGCTGGCCACACCAGCTCCGGGTGGCCCATCCGCTAAAGGAGTCATGACGCCAGATGTGAAATCTGAGCAGGCACTGGCCAGCCCGCTTGCAGTGCTCCAGAACATCCCAGAGCACTGCCTGCAGAGCAAGTCAGTAAAACTGGAGGCACAATCCCAAGGCAGAACTGGGGTCCATCTCCTCAGTGACCCATGCTGCAGCTCTGCTTCGGTTAGCCATTGACCTGGGCAACACCATAGAGTTGTGGGCTGCAGCCTAGAGCATCAGGCAATTTGCCCTCCACTCTGTTGTGTATAAGGAACACTATGCTGGTTGACTGTGGACCAGGGAATCTTCCGGGTCCATTTAAACCCGACCCAGGTGGAGCTGGACATGGAGGGACAGCCCTAGAGCAGCTCTGGGGGTGGCTAGTCCTGCACCCATCTAAAAGTACCCATTGTTGGGAGGGGACGACAGTGTGTACACAGTGAACTCACCCCTCATCTTCACTCCACATTACATCGATTGCAGGGCAGTCTGCTATTGTAGGGACAGAATGCAGAGCAATTCATTCTATAAACAGAGACAATTCTCCCTTCTTTTTGCCCCTGCAATTGGACATTTGCCCTAAGACAGTCGTAATTCACAATAGCTGTTTGCCCTGGAACTTCTGGGACATGGAACAAGGGAAAGTGGTGCCTTTGGAATCTAGGGACTCCTAAGAGTAGAGATCCTAACCAAGAACATGCCTTATCCAGCTCCAAACAAGGGAAGCACATGAGAGAAAAATAATATTTAATGCATGTAAAAAAGAGAGAGTTGTAGCATGTAAACCACCAAGCTCCTTTGAAATAAGTGAGACCATGTCAGCCCCACAACACAGACTTGCACACAGTAATTGCCGGTAGTAGTGCTGAATTCATACTTGCGTGTCAAGAAACAAGAAGCAAGGTGAGGAAAAGCCTTATGTCAACACTCCACTCTCTAGCCCAGACGTGGAGAATGTTTTCTCTCTTGCGGGCCACTTTGAAAATTACTAGTACAAGCTCCAAGGGCCAGATGTGAGTTGTCGGGGGGGGGGGGGGGGG
>QEPC01010709.1:131977-156210 GCA_003113815.1 Sphenodon punctatus
CAGCATACTGATGACACTGCATGCCCTGAAACTACCTCATGATCTCCCCTAATGGCTGCATATAGATGTTAAACAAGAGGGGGGACAGAATGGCACCCTGTGGGACTCCACAAGCTTCAAAGCACTGTAAGGTTTGGCACCACAGTCCGACTGAGGGTGGTGAGGGATGGCAGCTTAAACTGGGGGACCAGGAACCCAATCAGCCGTTGGAAGTCCTTGTCCTCTTCAATTGAGAAGGGCTGCCCGTCCAGCACAATCGTTGTGGTCAACAGGTGATTGGCTTTCTCTTGAAAGCCACGCTGCCCTGCTGCCAATGGCCTTGGCAGCTGTCCCCAGACCAGCTCCTCCATAGTGGACTGACGCTGCTGGTGAGGCTCCTGCTGCTGTTCTTCCCCCCTGCTTCTGCTGGTAGAGGCAGAAGTTGGTGCAGGACACTTGCCCACTGAAGGAGTCAGGCGATTGGCCACTGCAGTCGGGAACCTGCTGGCATCCACTTCCCCTGCCTTCCCACTTAGCAGCAGAGCACTGTGGCATGACTTCAGGTGTCTTGCCATTGCAGTTGTCCCAAAGTTGGCAAGCACCTGACTACACTTCACCAGCTTATTGCACAAAGTGCACTGCACCTCTCTGGGAGCATCTGCCCGCACCTGCTTAAAATGTTCCCAGACTGAGGATTTTTTCCCCCTTCCTGCCTTCTGGCCCGCCCCGGGTAATGCACTGCTGATAGCGCTGCTCGAAGGGACAGAACTTGGTGGCACTGGTGACACAGCTCTGGGAGGAGGCTCAACCATCGCCTCAGCTCCAGATAGCTCCTCTGCAGCACTAGTGTCTGCCTCTGACTCACTGTCCATGACCTCGGTGATGTCCTGTGAAGGGGAGTACTTGGACCCTGAGGCTAGACTACCCATGCCCACCATGCTGCTGGCACTCTCCTTGTGCCCCCATTTCTAGCTGCTACTGCTGCTACTCCTCTCCCTACTGCCATGGCCTGGGGATCGGGCCCTGCCTCTAGCAGCCGGGGTGGGATCCACCAGTTCTGGACTGCTGGGGATCGCCTCCACAATGGGGGACATTGGTGGCCCTGGAGGAACATCGGAAGCAGCAGCACCTGCTCCTGAAGTCACAGCAGAGAGATGCAGCCTCATGTCCTGCAGGCCTTTCAGTGCCCTGCGTGGCAGTGGAGGGCACTGCCAGGAGGTGCCACTGAGCCGCTGAAGCCTGTTGCCCTAAAGCAGTCCTGCGGAGTTTGGGGCATGATGATGTGCTCTGGCTGCTGCTGCTTCCTGCTGCCACTCTGCTGGCATGGCCCCTACCACCTCCCCCACATGCCCCATTGCCTGTCTTATGGGCAGCAGACCGGCCTCTCCTACTTCCCTTCTCCATGTCTTCCAACTCAAATACGCACAAAGATTTTATAAAAAAAAATTTTTTTTACTCAAATTTTGTATCTAATATTATATCTATCTCTACACTAAATCTAACTGCTATTAACTATTCTAAAGCCTATGTAACTAAATGGAATATCCTAATAACTACAAAGGCCTTGTCCTACAAACACACTATAAACCAATCACTACACAGTATCTCTATCTATCTCTATAACTAAGCTTTCTACTATGTATATCTATCTAGTAACTATCTATCTAATATCAATCTATCTATATGGGGAAAACACAAAGAACACAGGGAGGGGTACAAAACTGAAATGAAAATCAATCTAATAATAATCCTACTCTAATTAAATCAAAAAAGAGGGGAAGGGAATCAGGGATGGAATATATAGAGGGAGAGGGAAAGGATTCAGTGGAGGGGGGTGGAAGAACACAGGGAGGGATAAAAAATAAAAACACCTAAATCTATCTAATATAATCTAAATAAATGATAATATGGAGGTAGATGGGTTGGACGTGAAACAGGAGGAGGATGGCAATGGATTAGGAATAGGAAGGAACAAAAACTGCTGGGAGAGGGAGCCTTCGGAAAATGTCTGCTGTCAGGAACAGT
The DNA here is from genome assembly GCA_003113815.1 of Sphenodon punctatus. NCBI lineage: Eukaryota > Metazoa > Chordata > Lepidosauria > Sphenodontia > Sphenodontidae > Sphenodon > Sphenodon punctatus. The sequence continues at coordinate 133,982 of QEPC01010709.1, forward strand.
GACTAGCTCAGAAGGTGTTGGGAAGGGGGGAGGGCAATTAGTTTTGTTACTTGCTGCGCCCACCTCACCACAAGCCCTATTGGCTCCATGCAGCCTAGCCCATGGCCAATCGCAGACTGTGAAACCAGTGGACTGAGGAGAAAAGGGATGGTGATTGGGCAGGCTAGCTGCTACTCCAAGCCTCTCCACCCCTGGTGTCTGGAAGTCTGCTCCTCAGCTGACTCCCCCCTCCCTGTGCCTGCCTGGGTCAGGCAGTGGTCACCAACTGGCAGTGGGTCACGTGTCTCCCATCTGAACCACCCGAACTCGATCCGAACCAACCAAACTATTCAGTCATTTCGGAGTTCAGAATCAGGTTCGGTTCAGGTTCGGGTTTGGGCTTGGTCGTCTGAACGGAACGAGTTCGGGCTGAACTTCGAACTTCCATACCAACCACATTCGCACATCCCTAATTTAGTCAGTAGACCAGAGGTTTCCCACCACTACTCTATCTTGAATCTATGTAGTATCATGACAGTTCCCCAGGATAGATCTATAGACAGGGCACAAGGAATTATTAGAAACTATTTTTGGAATAAGTCATTGATATTTTCACTAGAAGCCAATCACGTTATATTAAAAGTTACCAACAGGATGTTTTTCTTTGATGTGGTCCTCCTTGCCCCCTATTAAACAGCCTTCAAGAAAAAAAAGAAAAGAAAAGAAAAGAAAAGAATATATACTGGTATACTACTGGCTACTGCTAGCAGCATGCTCCTGCTGCTAAATAAGATATATTTTCTCTTTAAGTGGCCCTTTACTTCTGGAAGTATCTAACAGGTATCTTGACATCCTCACCATGTACTGATAGAAATATGATCACAGGAAGTACTGTACTTCATGCAGTTCCATGCTGGAGGAGACCAGAACAAAACCAGAACTTGTCTGCACTGTTTGACTCTTGAATAGTCACCCACAGTAGACAGATTCTGAATTTCTTAATCCACTGTTTCTTTTCCCTCTCTTTGCTGAGAACTTACTTCAAAAATGAGAGTGACAATGCGTATTCCTTTGATTTCTGTTTCCTGTCTGATTGCAATTGCTAAAACTTCCAATGTTAAATTAAACAATAAGGGTGATAGGGGGCATCCCTGTCTAGTTCCTCTGGCTAATTTAAATGATTTCGAGTGTCCATTATTTNACTTCCCCTGCCTTCCCACTTAGCAGCAGAGCACTGTGGCATGACTTCAGGTGTCTTGCCATTGCAGTTGTCCCAAAGTTGGCAAGCACCTGACTACACTTCACCAGCTTATTGCACAAAGTGCACTGCACCTCTCTGGGAGCATCTGCCCGCACCTGCTTAAAATGTTCCCAGACTGAGGATTTTTTCCCCCTTCCTGCCTTCTGGCCCGCCCCGGGTAATGCACTGCTGATAGCGCTGCTCGAAGGGACAGAACTTGGTGGCACTGGTGACACAGCTCTGGGAGGAGGCTCAACCATCGCCTCAGCTCCAGATAGCTCCTCTGCAGCACTAGTGTCTGCCTCTGACTCACTGTCCATGACCTCGGTGATGTCCTGTGAAGGGGAGTACTTGGACCCTGAGGCTAGACTACCCATGCCCACCATGCTGCTGGCACTCTCCTTGTGCCCCCATTTCTAGCTGCTACTGCTGCTACTCCTCTCCCTACTGCCATGGCCTGGGGATCGGGCCCTGCCTCTAGCAGCCGGGGTGGGATCCACCAGTTCTGGACTGCTGGGGATCGCCTCCACAATGGGGGACATTGGTGGCCCTGGAGGAACATCGGAAGCAGCAGCACCTGCTCCTGAAGTCACAGCAGAGAGATGCAGCCTCATGTCCTGCAGGCCTTTCAGTGCCCTGCGTGGCAGTGGAGGGCACTGCCAGGAGGTGCCACTGAGCCGCTGAAGCCTGTTGCCCTAAAGCAGTCCTGCGGAGTTTGGGGCATGATGATGTGCTCTGGCTGCTGCTGCTTCCTGCTGCCACTCTGCTGGCATGGCCCCTACCACCTCCCCCACATGCCCCATTGCCTGTCTTATGGGCAGCAGACCGGCCTCTCCTACTTCCCTTCTCCATGTCTTCCAACTCAAATACGCACAAAGATTTTATAAAAAAAAATTTTTTTTACTCAAATTTTGTATCTAATATTATATCTATCTCTACACTAAATCTAACTGCTATTAACTATTCTAAAGCCTATGTAACTAAATGGAATATCCTAATAACTACAAAGGCCTTGTCCTACAAACACACTATAAACCAATCACTACACAGTATCTCTATCTATCTCTATAACTAAGCTTTCTACTATGTATATCTATCTAGTAACTATCTATCTAATATCAATCTATCTATATGGGGAAAACACAAAGAACACAGGGAGGGGTACAAAACTGAAATGAAAATCAATCTAATAATAATCCTACTCTAATTAAATCAAAAAAGAGGGGAAGGGAATCAGGGATGGAATATATAGAGGGAGAGGGAAAGGATTCAGTGGAGGGGGGTGGAAGAACACAGGGAGGGATAAAAAATAAAAACACCTAAATCTATCTAATATAATCTAAATAAATGATAATATGGAGGTAGATGGGTTGGACGTGAAACAGGAGGAGGATGGCAATGGATTAGGAATAGGAAGGAACAAAAACTGCTGGGAGAGGGAGCCTTCGGAAAATGTCTGCTGTCAGGAACAGTGACTAGCTCAGAAGGTGTTGGGAAGGGGGGAGGGCAATTAGTTTTGTTACTTGCTGCGCCCACCTCACCACAAGCCCTATTGGCTCCATGCAGCCTAGCCCATGGCCAATCGCAGACTGTGAAACCAGTGGACTGAGGAGAAAAGGGATGGTGATTGGGCAGGCTAGCTGCTACTCCAAGCCTCTCCACCCCTGGTGTCTGGAAGTCTGCTCCTCAGCTGACTCCCCCCTCCCTGTGCCTGCCTGGGTCAGGCAGTGGTCACCAACTGGCAGTGGGTCACGTGTCTCCCATCTGAACCACCCGAACTCGATCCGAACCAACCAAACTATTCAGTCATTTCGGAGTTCAGAATCAGGTTCGGTTCAGGTTCGGGTTTGGGCTTGGTCGTCTGAACGGAACGAGTTCGGGCTGAACTTCGAACTTCCATACCAACCACATTCGCACATCCCTAATTTAGTCAGTAGACCAGAGGTTTCCCACCACTACTCTATCTTGAATCTATGTAGTATCATGACAGTTCCCCAGGATAGATCTATAGACAGGGCACAAGGAATTATTAGAAACTATTTTTGGAATAAGTCATTGATATTTTCACTAGAAGCCAATCACGTTATATTAAAAGTTACCAACAGGATGTTTTTCTTTGATGTGGTCCTCCTTGCCCCCTATTAAACAGCCTTCAAGAAAAAAAAGAAAAGAAAAGAAAAGAAAAGAATATATACTGGTATACTACTGGCTACTGCTAGCAGCATGCTCCTGCTGCTAAATAAGATATATTTTCTCTTTAAGTGGCCCTTTACTTCTGGAAGTATCTAACAGGTATCTTGACATCCTCACCATGTACTGATAGAAATATGATCACAGGAAGTACTGTACTTCATGCAGTTCCATGCTGGAGGAGACCAGAACAAAACCAGAACTTGTCTGCACTGTTTGACTCTTGAATAGTCACCCACAGTAGACAGATTCTGAATTTCTTAATCCACTGTTTCTTTTCCCTCTCTTTGCTGAGAACTTACTTCAAAAATGAGAGTGACAATGCGTATTCCTTTGATTTCTGTTTCCTGTCTGATTGCAATTGCTAAAACTTCCAATGTTAAATTAAACAATAAGGGTGATAGGGGGCATCCCTGTCTAGTTCCTCTGGCTAATTTAAAATAACAATGTTTGCAGATGACACTGTATTATTTATAGGAGATCCAGTAACCTCTACCCCAACCCTTACTAAAATTGATACAGGAATTTGGAGACATCTCAGGGTATAAAATTAATGAAAGGAAATCATACGCATTGATATATGGACAAACGGAAAGACAAAGACAAGACATCAAAGCAATCCTCCCTTATCCGGAGGAAGAGAAAGCAGTACAATACCTAGGAGTAAAGTTACCAAAACAATTAAACCAAATTTACAAAGAAAATTTTGCAAAACTCCCCCAACAACTTAGCAAAGAAGCAACAGATTGGAAAGATTTACCTTGCTCCTGGTTGGGAAGAGTAAATTTATTTAAAATGATATTACTACCTAAAATCTTGTATAAAATGTTAGCATTACCCATTCAATTACCAAACCAATTTTTTACAGAATGTGACAAATTAATGAAAGAAATAATTTGGAAAGGAAATAAACCAAGAGTAAATAAGCAAACATTAATGAGACCTAAAGAAAAAGGAGGTATAAATCTCCCTGACCTGCGCCTTTATCACAAGGCTGCAATATTGGGAACATTAAATAACTGGTATTACCAACCAAAAGATATTAAATGGGTAGAAATAGAACAACACATTTTAGCCACACACAGTCTGAAAAATATAATAACAGACGAGGGCACACCAAACAAAAAAATATGGAAGGATCATCCCTTTGCCTGGGGCACATGGATGACATGGCAAAATATAATTTAAAAAATCAAAATTAATCAAAACCATTTCCCATACTCACCGATAGACTTATTGTGCCTCCAAACACAACAACAGGCTCAGAAACTGAGGAAAAAATTAAAGGAGAAAGGATTAGGAAAAATTAGTCATATAATTAAAGACAAAGAAATAATTAGTAAAGAGGACATGGAAAAAATAATTAAAATACGAATAAACCCATTTGAATACATGCAACTTAAGCATGCAATAAATAGTAAAGACAAAAAAGAACAATATACTAGAGACCCCAACAAAATAGAAAAGGTATTGTTTGAACATACTAATAACAAAGGAAAATTATCACGCATATATAGAACTTTAAAAGAAATATGGTATCCCAAACAGATAGGTTACATACAGAAATGGAAAGAGGAGTTAGGAATAGAGATTGCAGAAAAGGAAGAATTAGAAATAATAGATTACATGCATAATAACGCCCACTCACTGGAAATCAAAGAATGCCAAATTAAACTAGTAATGAGATTTTACTTGACCCCTATGCAACTCAGACATATGGAAGAGGGAGGGGAAAGAGGTTTATGTTGGAGGGGATGCGGAGAGCAGGGAACGCAAAGACATTGTTGGTGGGATTGTGACCGGGTACAACCCCTATGGAGAGGGGTATGGGAAAAAATGGAAGAGATGACGAAATTGATCATACCGTTTAAACCGGAGGTAGCTCTGTTGGGTTTATTTCCAGCAGTTGAGATATTACAAAAACAACGGGAATCTTGCTCGGTGTTTCTCCAGGCTGCAAAGAAGGTCATCGCCCTACATTGGAAAGACACTAAAGAATTGTCGACTGGGGAATGGATGAATAGATTGTGGTACCACCTGACTATGGAAAAAATAGCAGCGAATTTAATGGACAAAAAAGAATCTTTTGCTGCAAAATGGTTCCCCTGTGTTTGCGTAATGACAAAATCAGATCTACCTGAAGATCAAAGAACATATTTATTTGATTATTATGTATAAGTAAAAGGCCCACCTGAACCCAAAGAAACACTACCAAGGAAAAACGTTTTGTAACCACAGTTTAATGTTTACAATGTTATAGCCACAGTTGAATGTTTGAATTTGTTTACAATGTTATATAAAATAAAAGAAAATTAAAAAAAAAAATTAAAAAAAAATGAGAGTGACGGGTAGTCAGCACACCTCAGGATCAGGCCCTGAAATTGCTTTTAATTAAATGAATAAATCAACAAATAAAATTGAGGCATACTTATGACTCACCAAATAGCAAATGCTATTTTTCTGGCTCTTTCATAATGTCAGCTCATCATTCAAGGCAAGATAAAAGTGAAATCATAGAAACTCATACTGTGTGAAACATACCGAACAATTCAAAAGAAAATAATTCTATATCCTTCTCAAAAGTCTCTATGACTGACACGATTAGTAATAGAATGAGATTTTTTTCCACACATTAAAAAAAAAAAAAAATTGCTGAATTTCGTGTAGCATTCTTTTTATTTTCTTAATCTGTTCAACCCACAAAGGATTTTTTTTAAAAGCATAAGAAGAACAAAAGAATACAAAAACCATATTTAGAAAAGTAAAGCACCCTGTTGAGTGCTCTGTAATGATATTCCACCTGGCTTAACACACAATCACACCATCTACTGGATTGCTTTCTGCAACTGTAGAAAAAAGAGAAATATTCTGCAAGTTAACCCTGACATTTAGGAAGCTATCATTGGAAAGAAAGCATGAGTATCAATAGAAGAACACAAGCTACAGCACCTTAATTTCTCAAGGAAAGGGAAGGAGATTCACTTGAACCAATTATTCTGCACCCAAACAAGATAGAGAAGCTGTCCGAATTTCAAATTACTAAGAAATAGCTTTTGGGGCCCTCAGTAGTTACATGGGCCTTCACAGCCGATCTTGTCTGAAGTAGTTAATTCCAATACTTCAGAGGAATGTAAGCTTAATAATACAGCTGCCTTCGAATATTAGAACAAACACTCTGCCCCACAAATACCTGTGCAGCATCAACTTGCTCTTGAAAATCCGCTTCCTGTACAGATTTTGTCATATGAGATCTAGATACCAAAAGTCAATACCAACTTATTTAATTGTTGCTTTGTAAATACATAGGCTGAGAGACAGGCAGAACATTAGGTAGTTGTGTAGGCAGAAAAGTGTGGGAAAGATTTCAGGGTAGCTGTGCTGATTATTCAAACATACGAACTGTCATACTTAGGCCAATTGCCAATCTAGTCTAGAGATGAAACGAGTTTTTATAAAATGGGTATACCAGTCAAAATTACAATACCTGACCGGGTACATTCTTCCACCCTTATTGATAGTATTGCAGTCCTCATTTACATCAGAGAGGTTCCATCCAAGTCAGTGGAATTTCTCTGGAGTGAGTAGAGAAACAAGCATAGGATTGCAGCCTATGGGTGGAACTTTAATTCTTATGATAATGGGAGTACTCTGTGAGCAAGGCACTACTTAACATGAGTAAGGGTTTGCTGAATTTGTCCCATGCAGTTTAAATTTTTTTGTTTCTATATACAGGTTGAGAGATTATGCTCAGTCCAAACCTATACATTCTAGCTGGTCTATTCCAGCAGATCATCACAGCATTGTTTTCCCTAGCTCGTTTAAAGTAGAGCGCATCATTGAATAATTTTGATTGCTATAGTAACATATTTGGTTCTCTAAATGCATTCAGTTCACACATTGCTCCTGATGGAACAGGTGATTGGCTTGTCTGCTCAGAAGAAGCTCATTTCATAATGAATAAAATATCACAAAAAAACATAAAAAGGCAATGTAAACCCTGCATGGAGAGAGACTGGGAACAGCAGTGTCCTTTGGAAATGTGGAAGTCCATCTCTGTGAAAGGACATATACTCACTTTTCTTTTGTACAATAAAAATCATGAGTCTAAACACAGAACGGCCTGCTACATCTTTAAGAACAATGAACCCATATTTTTTCTGAGCAGTTCCTAGGATACAGCTTTTTTCCAAGGTGATTAAATCCCAATAGAGTGCTCCAAGGAGAGATGTCCCTGGTGCATCCCATGGGTATTTTGCTGAGCTTGCCAAAGTACATACTCATGCCATATATCATTTTGGCACCATTAAAGAATTACAGGGCATCACATGGACTTGCAGGAATTAATCACTGCTTAACAGCGTGTGCTCCTATGTTTATGAAGTCATTTGGAATATCTGCATGTAGCCACTGGGACTGTGAGGACAGAGTATATGCAGGTAATGAACCGTGGCATTATATTGCAGTTGAGCAAGATAGTTTTCCAATTGGTAATTAATATTTCTGGATGAGAGTTTCATACATTTTCTCCTATGCTGGAATGGCATTTTGAAATGGCTCATAAATACTGTCCTGATGGTTTTATAAGACACATACAAGACAAACAGGAAGACTAACTATCTAAAATAAGTTCATTTTAAAATACATTTGTATTTGTAAGAGCCTAAATAGCCCTATACACTATGCAAATGGACCAAACTCACCCATGACTCAGTTTTCTTTGTATGAGGTTTTACATGTCTAAGACCGCTTTTACACAAGGCGCTGAAAAAGCACCTCCAAAGATAGCCAGGAGAGAAACCTGCATGAGGTGTGTTTAGACGTGCCCCCGCATTACCGGAAGTGACGTTGCTCTCATTCTAAGCAACGGCCGCCGAGAACAAGCACAGGTTTGAAGATGCGGTGTTGTAAAACCCAGAGATAAAATACAACCCAGAAGGAAAATACAAATGTATTAAAAAATGTACATATTCTAGATAGATAGTCTTTCTATTTATTTTGTACGTGACTTATAAAACCATCAGGACAGTATTTATGGGCCATTTGAAAATACCATTCCAACACAGAGGGTTTTATGACTACGCATCTTCAAACCTGCTCTTGTTCTCAGTGGCTGCTGCTTAGAATGGGAGCAACATCACTTCCAGTAGTGAGGAGGAACATCTAAACACCCCCTGTGCAGGTTTCTCTCCCTGCTATCTTTGGAGGTGCTTTTTCAACACCTCGTGTAAAAGAAGTCTAAAAGGTTGAATATGGTTGAATAAGTAATACTAATACAGAGATGTAGACCTTTTGGATGCAGTAATAATTATTGTTGCAAATATAGGTACCATTTTAGGACACAGCGTATGCATCTTTAATCTTGTATTTCTACTTTTGACAAAAGAAAAAAAAATGAATAATTTTTAAACACCTGTTTCAGTTGTCCAAAACGGTAAAAAGAAAACTACAGGAAATATTCCTCCTTAGTTTTGTTTGACTAACATCCATTCATAACAATGAAGTGGTGAGCACTGGGGTGCAGATACAATGCTGCAACACTAGTATGTAATTTGTACATAAGACAAGCAACATAGATTGAATTAACAAAAAAAAAAATACATTTAATGTTAAGTTAGCTTGAAAAGAGTTCACACACTGTTTCCATCAAATATCAGCAATAAAGGAAAGATCAGTTAGGTTAGTATCTTGCACTACTTGACAAACAATTGCCAGATTTTCACATCTACTTTCTACAAGTCATTATTCTAAATATGTTTTTAAAAAAGCACTTATATGTTCATGAGAAAATGCTTTGCATCATAACTCAGACCACTTCTTCCTAGCACTACTATCACTTAGTACTCCCCATTTGATAGAAAGTCAAGGCTGAACCTAAACATTTTGCTCCTTCAGAAAAAAATGATTTGCTGCTTTCATTGATTGACTGACAGGAAGCAAATGTCCTAGGAACCCTCTTTAGAAGGTCTGACAGTCACACGTTTCCTTCAGTGTCACCCCCCAGAACCCGTAATTTTTCTTGTTGTAGTAACATACTTGGTTCTCTATTTAACTGAATTTACCACGTGTCCTATCTCAAGGACTCAGGTGGATAACAATATAAAACAAAACATTCAATAAAAATTAAAAGTAATAAAAGTATACGATTAATATGCTTTTAATATATAAACACAATATATATTTTTAAAAACCCTAAGGTCTATCCCTGCCTACTGAATGCCTGACCAAATAAAAATGTTCTGTAATTCCTCTGAAACATGTTCACACTATGAAGAACCCCTAGGGCAAGGGAGTTCCAAACGTTGTAGACCAGGTGCCAAGAATGCCTCTCTGTGCACGCTTGGAGGAACAACCAATAGGGATGTGCGAACAGAACGTGGTTCAGATGTTCAGACGTTCGGTTGTTCGGTTTGAAACCTGAGTTTGGGTTCGGTTGTTCAGTTCAACGGAGTTTGGTTCGACCAAACATCCGAAAATAGTGCTATCGATATCAATACCGAAATCGGGGAAAAAAATCGGTATTGGTATCATTGGGCCCTGAAACCACCCCTGGTCTCCACCCCTGGTGCTAGGAAGTCTGCTCCACAGCTACCTCCCCCTTGCAGACACGTTTTTCCCGCCCAAAGTCACGTTTTTCCCACCCCTGAACTCATTCAAACTTTTCCAAACTGTTCGGCCGTTCGAACGTTTGGTTCGAACATTCGGTTCGGTCATCCGAACAGGCCGAGTTCAGCCTGAACTTCAAACATGTGAACCACGTTCACACATCCCTAATAACCAAGAAGTTGTTCTCAACTGACCTAAGAGGTCCAAATGGAGCATAGGTGAGGAGACGGTAGATATAGGGTCCAACCAAACTCTTTGGGCTCTATAGGTCAAAATCAGCACCTTGAACTATACCCAGGCAGCTATTCAAAGCTAGTGCAGACTCTGAAAGAGTGGTGTAATTTGTTCTTGTCAAAGTACAGACACTTGTAGTGAGCACCTGAAACCTGTCTCTCTGCTGAGAACTCCCTTTACTACAGTGATTCTATTCTGCTGTGCGTTGTTCCCTATCCTGGTCAGTTGGAGCAGTTTAGAGCTAGGGATCTGCTTTACTTGGGTTGAGGAAGGGGCTTGTCTCCCCTCCATCCCCCAGTTGTTGTTTGTTAAAGCTGTGGCAACTGCGGCATTGCCCCTCCGGCCCTAGAGGGCCCACCATCCCTGGTGTGGGGTGTGGAGATGTGGTCTCCACAGCTGTCAGGGTGGAACAGTCAGAGGGGGGGCTGGGGGGCCGTGCCAGGGGGTGGATGACTGCAGCCATTGAAGTCGTGATGGGACGGGGGAGATATAGGTCTAAATGGGTGGTATAAGATCAGTGAAGTGGGACAAGTGCCTGTTGCAGGTCTCGTTCAACCACCCCTTAGCAGCTAGACAGAGGGATCGGGAAGGATCAGAGGATCCTCGACCCTTTGCTGCTGTTGTTGAACACGAGGTCGGTGGTTAACAAGGCAACAACTGTCAAGAAATTAGTCCTGGATTGTGCCGCCAAACTCATGTGTATTACAGAAACCTGATTGGACCTTGAGTCGGGGCCTCTCTTGGCTGACCTTGTTCCGGTCGTGTATTCCATGCAGCATCAGCCACAGTTGGAGGGACTGGGGGGGTTGTGTAGCTATGATTTTAGAGAGCGGTGGTCTGTTAGGAGATATCTGGTGCAAACCATGGTAGGGATTGAGGCTCTTCACCTGGTGTTCGATTTGGTGGGGGACAGTTTGGGGGTGCTGCTCATATACTGTGCACCTACCTGTATGACTGCTTCTCTACATGCTCTGGCAGAGGTGGTGGTGGCGGTGGTGTTGTGGTCCCCAAAGGCAGTAGTCTGGGGGGATCTCAACATCCGCACCGACACCGATCTTGGGGGGGCAGAGCATGAGTACATGGCCACCATGGGCCTGTCCCAGATGGTCAGCGGCCCAACACATCAGGGAGGACACACTCTCGATCTTATGTTTTGCACCGGCCTTGAGGCGGGTGCTCCGCTATTGGGGGCGATTTCAATGGTGCCCTTGTCATGGTCAGATCATTATTGCCTACAGACCTCTCTAGCACATGTCTGCTCCCAGAAGGGTGTGGAGTCAATTCGAATGGTTCACCCCCAGAGGCTAACGGAACTGGAACAGTTCCAGTTGGCCCTCAGGGAGTTACCCTCTGACCTTGACGACCGTCTCATTGATGACCTCGTCGTACTTTGGAACACTCTGTTGACTGAGGCCATTGATCGGATGGCTCCTAGACGTCCGCTGCCCATGTGACAGTACCGCAGGCCCCCATGGTTTTTGAGGGAGTTGCGAGTGCTGAAGCGAGAAGGGTGGCGGTTGGAGCGATGGTGGCGTCAATCTCATACTGAAGTCAACAGATTTGGCATAGAGCCAGTTTACGAGCATATGCTGAGGCTATGAGGGCAACAAAAAAGCTTTTTTTCCTGTTCTCATAGCATCTGCAAAATCTCGCCCAGTGGAGCTTGTCCAGGTGGTGCGGGGGCTGGTCAGTCCAGTTTCCCTCCACCCTGGAGTGGAGTCATCTACAGCATGCTGTGCTAGGTTTGTGAATTATTTGGTGGATAAAATCACTCGGATTCACTATGATTTTGACACTGCACTTATTACGCTAGGAGAACCAGAGGTTATGGAAGTCTCACCTTGTCCGGTTTTATGGGTTCAATTTCAGTTGGCGACACCCGCTGATGTGGTCAAGGCCCTTGGGGCTTTTACGGCTACCTCTTGTGAATTAGATCCAGGCCTGTATTGGCTAATTAAATCTTGCAATGATACAATGGGGCCGCTGCTGGAGGGGGTGATTAACGCCTCTCTCCAGGAGGGCAGAGTGCCGGGCTGTCTCAAAGAGGTGGTGGTGCGGTCTCTGATCAAGAAACCATCACTTGACATTGACTCCCTTGCCAGCTATTGACCTGTCTCAAACCTTCGCTTTTTAGGGAAGGTTATTGAGCGGGTGGTGGCTCAGCAGTTGCAGGGGCATCTTGACCACATCGATTTTCTTGATCCCTCGCAGTCAGGATTTCATCCAGGTTATGGCACTGAAACTGCACTTGTGACCTTGGTGCATGATCTGCACTGAGAGATGAACCGGGGCCATTCGACCTTGTTCGTCCTATTAGATCTGTCAGCTGCCTTTGATACGGTTGATCATGAGATGTTGGTGGTGCACCTGCAGGACTGTGCAGGGGTGGGCAGGACTGTTCTCGACTGGTTCCTTTCATTCCTGACTGGGAGAACCCAACGATTGGTAATCGGGGACTGTTTTTCATCATACCGAGAACTCATGCATGGTGTCCCGCAGGGTTCAGTGTTATCCCCCCTCTTGTTTAACGTATATATGCAGCCTCTCTGTGAGGTGGTCAGGAGGTTTGCTGTATGGTGTCACCAATACGCTGATGACACTCAGCTATACCTCTCCTTTTCAACCAACCCAGACCCTGCAGTCTCCGTGCTTACTCGATGTCTGATGGGCATAGGGGATTGGATGAGGGCTAATTGACTGAAGCTGAATCCTGACAAGACAGAGGTGATGTTGGTGGGGAAGGCAATGAAGTTAATGGCCTCCATCATTGATGGGGTCTGTCCTCCATTGGTTCCCCAGGTATGGTGTCTGGGGGTGCTCCTCGATACACAGTTCTGCCTGGATGCCCAGGTGGAGGCTGTGGTGAGGGGTGCCTTTCGCCAATTACATCTGGTATGTCAGCTTAGGCCGTACATTTCAGACTCCGACCTGGCCACCATCATCCATGCTTTCATCAGGGGCAACTGGTGGGTTTTTAGTTTGGAGGGGCAGTAAGGCCATCCGGCCTGCCAGTGGCTTTGCTTCCGTCCCGCCAGCGAGCCAGTGGGCAGAGCCAGGGCAACAGTAGGCGGAGCCAGGGCATAACCCAGCAGCAAGGAGTTCCCAGGGTTAACATCAGATGGAAGAAAACACAGTCTACAATACACATCAAGCTTAAAATGAATAATGTATAAACCCCAAACACAGGGAAACACTGGCAAAACACTGGCACAACACAGCAGCAAGGAGTTCCCAGGGTGAACATCAGATGGAAGAAAACACAGTCTACATGCACATCAAGCTTAAAATAAATCATGTATAAACCCCAAACACAGAGAAACACAGAAAAAAACTGGCAAAACACAGCAGCAAGGAGTTCCCAGGGTTAACATCAGATGGAAGAAAACACAGTCTTCAATGCACATCAAGCTTAAAATGAATAATGTATAAACCCCAAACACGGGGAAACACTGGCACAACACAGCAGCAAGGAGTTCCCAGGGTTAACATCAGATGGAAGAAAACACAGTCTGTTGCAGGGTAGGATGCAGGGTGGGGGTGGGTGCGAGGTGGGGTGGGGAACAGCCTAGGGGTGGGATGCAGGGTGGGTGCAGGGTGGGGAACAGCCTAGGGGTGGGATGCGAGATCTTCCATTGCACCCATTGAGCTCAATGGAAGGCTGTAGCCCCTCCCTCCACAGCACGTCCCATACATGCTGTGTATGGAGGAGTTCAGCCACCCAAATCGTGTTTTCCATAGGCAAACACTTTGGGCAGCTGAGCAGCTGAACCTTTTTGTCCCTTCGGGGACCCACTCCCTCTCCCAGCAGAGTGGGTGGGTCCCCGAAGGGAGAACTAGTTCAGTGACAGCTACAGCAGCCTCTGCAGCAGCTCAGAGGCTGCTGTAGCTGTCATAAGCGGCGGCACATTTTTTTTTAAAATTTAAACTGTTAAAGCCATGGTGGTGGCCCCCGCAGGACTTTGGTGGGCACCGCCTATAACACCCTGCAGGGGGAGCCGCGTCTGGCTTTCATCACCTCTAGACTAGATTATGGTAATGAACTTTATGTGGGTCTACCCATGGTGATGACCTGGAAGCTGCAGCTGGTGCAGAATGCAGCGGCCCGTCTCTTGGTGGGACTGGGCCGCTGGGAGCACATCACACCAGTGCTCCGCTTTTTGCACTGACTGCTGATAGTCTTCCGAGCCCGATTCAAGGTGTTGGTTTTAACCTTTAAAGCCCTAAACAGTCTGGGCCCTGCCTATCTGTGATACCGCCCCACCCCCCGTGTACTGGACTGGCCCCTGAGGTCATCGGGGGATGCCTTCCTTGTGGTCCCCAGAGTCTTCCGGGGGGCCACACAGGGGAGGGCATTCTCAGAGGCCGCGCCGAGGCTGTGGAACTCCCTTCCAGTGGGGGTGCATCTGGCCCTGGACCTTCCCTCCTTTCATAAAAGTTGTAAGACCTGGCTGTTCCGCCAGGTATTTGGCGGGGGAGATGGGGAGGGGAGGGGGGAGGAGAGGTAAAAATATGTTTTATTATTTTATGATTTTACCACGAATTAATTTTGTTGTGAGCCACTCCGAGCTGCCTGTGGCAGGAGGGGCGGGATACTAAATACTTTTATAAATAAATAAAATAAAAATAAATATATCCCAACCAATTTCCATTGAGGATGTCGCCTTCCAACCTGTCTCTCAAGTACATAGCCTGGGATTCATCTTTGAATCCTTCCTCTCTTATGCTACAAATCCAGGCTGTTTCCAAATCCTGTTGCTTTGCTCTGTATAATATTGCTAAAATGCAGCTCTGCCTTACTGTTTCCACTGCAAAAACCCTAGTCCATGCTTTAGTCATCTCTTGCTTTGAGTACTGTAATTTCCTCCTTACTAGTCTCCCATGCTTTGACCTTGCCCCCCTCATCTCCGTTCAGTGCTCTGCTGCTGAAGTCATCCACTTTGCCTGTCACGTTAACCATGTTCATCCCCTCTTCTCCACTCTTCACTGGTCCCCTCTACATTAACACATTCAGCAGCACAAGCTCCTGGTTTTCACCTTCAAGGCTCTTTGTGGGCTTACTCCCCCATATCTCTCTTTTCTTGTATCCTACCATGCAAGCAGATATTTTGTTTTGTGAACAGGCAGGGTTCCAAAGGGAGAGGGGCACATGAGATCATTGCGTAGTGCTATCCCATTTGATGGAGAAATATAGGGCGGCAAATGGAAAACTTTTTGCCGCCTTTATAGACCTCAAAGCGGCCTTTGACACGGTCAATAGGTCTCTTTTGTGGGGGAAGTTGAGTCAAATGGGGATGGGTCAGAGGCTCCTCTGTCTCATAAGAGCCCTCTATACAAATACCTCTGTTGCAGTGAAGGCAGATATGAAGGGGAGCCTGACAAGTGACATTCCAGTATTTCAGGGTGTTAGGCAGGGATGAGTGCTGGCTCCCACCCTGTTTATTTTGTTTGTCAATGAGCTAGTCCCACTTATGAGGCAGGATCATGTCTTCCCTCTGCGGCTGGCAGCTCAGTCTATCAGTGTACTCCTTTATGCCGATGATTTGGTCTTGTTGTCCAAGACTAGGGTGGGGTTGTGGCGACAGCTCCATGCATTTATGGAAGACTGTCAGGTTAACCGTTTGGCTGTGAATCATCTTAAATCAAATGTTCTGATTTTCGTCTGAGGAAGACAGACCCATTATTGGCCTATGGGCTCCTCATACCTTTTGCAGAAGCAGTCTTATAAATATCTGGGCCTGAACTTCAGTGTCAAAGGTAGCTGGGAAGAGCACATTAGAAAGTCGGAAGTAGCAGCAAGGAGTCAGTCAATGGCTATTTTAAGGATGTTCTCAGGGTGGGGGAGAAAGAACCTGGACTTGGCAGTCCAGGATTTTGAAACAAAGACCAGGGCCTATTTTTGTATGGGGCAGAGGTCTGGGCTCCCCTAGTAAAGATGTTACCAAGCGTCCAATCTTGATTTTTGAGGGCTCTAACATGTTAGGCTCCTGGTACGCCGGAGGGGTCAATCACAGAGCCGGACCCCCTGGAGGAGAGGCATGGGGCCGCAAGAGACGCCGGCCCTGCCTCCCACAGAATCCCGAGCCCCGAAGAGGCCGACGGTGCTGGGGCCGGAGGTGCGCTCACTGGTCATGCCCCAAGCAGCGCCGAGCACGCAGAGGGTTCGCCAAGCCCCAGCAGACCTTGTGGCCACAGAGGCGTGCACACCGGCCACACCCCCGATGCCGATGCATGCCCAAGGAGTTCCCCCGCCCCTGTTGCAGCGCTCACAGCGCCTGAGGGCACGCACAGGGGCGGGGTCTGTAGTATATGAGCCAGCGCCACAGAGACAGTGGCGCTGGTGATTGCTGAGAGACCGGCCCCCTATTGTTTGGTTTAGCGAGTGCGGAGAGCAAGTTACTATTGGAGCTGTGTGGAGCGCGCGTGGACCCTTCCCCCCGAGCTACAGAGATTACGAGCGTGTGGAGTGTCAGTAAATTGAGTGAGCCTTCCCTGCGTGGTTCCCCCCTTCCCTGGGCTAGTCCTCCCCCTGGTGCGAGTGTCCCCTTGTCCCCCTACCCTTCGGGGGCCCCTTCCCTGGTCCTTCCCACAAGACCTCACTGTGTCCCATTTCCCCCCCCCCTGAATCCCTGGAGCACGAGAGAGCGGAGTGTCAAGGTGGACCTTGGTTCTTCCAGTATCGCTCGCCCTATGATGATAGGGGTCTGTTCTCTTTAATTAGAGGTAAAGACCCACACACTATCCTGACGGGCATTCTATATGCAGGGCGCGTGCCCCCGTCTCTGGAATTAAGACCTTGGTTGCGACTGAGCCCGTGCGAGTGTGTCCCATATCCCCCTACCCCGGTCACAAATCACCAGCCCTTAATTGGCCCCAGCATGGGCTTGAGCGGTATGGATCTTGCAGATTAAATTAAACAATTGGTGCATGCAGTGCAGTCTCTGGCCATGGAAATCAAGGACCTTAAGGCCAAGCAAGGGGAAATCGCTACTGTAGTAACCCAGATCCAAGGGGCGGCGGCCCCTGCTCCACCCCCTCCTGTAGTAGTGGCACCCCCAACCCCCTTGGGGGCCTACCCCCGGGAGCCACGGGCCCCGCAGGTGGAAAAATTTCTGGGGGATAGGAGGGCATTCCAAGGATTCCTGGCCCTGTGTCGCCTTATGTTTACCCTCCAGCCCAACACCTATAACTCCGATAAGATAAAGGTAGCGTTTATTATCGGGAATTTGGGTGGCACCGCCTTAGAATGGGCTACGACCTTGTTGAAAGGGAACATCCCGTTATTAGAGGCCTATGAGGATTTTCTAAAAGAATTTACATTTCTGTTTGATCATCCCCACCGTACCCAGGATGCAGAGACCCTGATCATGTCTCTCCGGCAGAGTAAGGGGAATATGCTGGATTATGTCACTCGATTTCAACAGCTAGTGTTGGAGTTGCAATGGCCCAATAACATTTTGAGGGTGATGTTCCGCAAGGGTTTATGCGATGAGATTAAGGACCAACTCACCCTTGTGGCACTCCCAGAAACTTGGGAAGCCATTGCTCACTTAGCCTTGCAGATCGAGGAAAGATTAACCGAGCGTAAGCGGGAACGTTGCCAAGATACTAGGTCATTTCCCAGCAAACCCTTCCTGCTCCCAGGAACCCCTAAGGCCCCAGAGGCCAAACCCATGCAGTTGGGGGCTTCCCGGGGGCCGCTAACAAAGGAGGAGCGCGAGCGCCGTCGGATCTCGCGCTCCTGCTTCGATTGTGGGGAATCTTCACACTTCATAGGCGAGTGTCCGGCCCTGCCACCACGACGCCGGGATCCGGGAAATGCCCGGAACCGAGACGGATCGGGGCCGTTTCAGTTCTAAGTCAGTCCAAAACCCTCACAATGACCTCCAAGTGTTATCCCCATTTCCAAATCCCCCCGGAGTTCATTGGTAACGTGGGCGCTCATAGATTCCGGGGCGTCGGGAAACTTTATGGACATCGGTTTTGCCCATACCCGGGGATTCTGTACACAGGCCAAGACTATTCCAGAATCCATCCACTCCATTGATGGGTCCCCCTTGGTCTCGGGGCCTATAACCACCGCCACCTCCCTGGTGCGCTGCGACATCGGGAAACACACGGAGTTTATTTCTTTTGACATCATGTGCACCCCCCTTTTTCGTGTAGTCCTCGGAGCCTCATGGCTCCGTGCCCACAACCCCCACATTGTATGGTCAACAAGGACCATCCAGTTTTTGGCCCCCCAGTGTGCACAAGGGTGTCTGCGACCGGGCCCTCAGGTGCAGGGCTGTACCACCCTGGCCACCCCCCATGCCAGTGGAAGCGGAGGAGACGGAAGCCATCCCGGAAGAGTACCGTGATTTTCAGGACGTGTTCAGCAAGGCCCTGGCGCTAGAGATTCCTCCGCACCGCCCCTATGACTGTCCCATTGAACTCCTTCCAGGAACCGAGCCCCCCTTTGGGCGAATCTACGCTCTGGCAGAGCCAGAGCTGCATGCGTTACGACAATACTTGGAAGAAAGTCTGCGCCAAGGATTCATTTGTCACTCCAGTTCCCCTGCTGGGGCCCCTATCTTCTTTGTGGCAAAAAAGGATGGAGGACTTCGACCCTGCATGGATTTCCGGGGCCTTAATAGCATCACCGTCAAGAACCGTTACCCCCTGCCCCTAATTCCAGAACTCTTAGATCACCTTCAAGGGGCCCAAATATTTACAAAGCTCGACCTACGAGGGGCGTATAACTTGCTCCGCATGCGAGCGGGAGATGAATGGAAGACGGCTTTTCAGACACGTTATGGGCTGTTTGAATATCGGGTGATGCCGTTCGGTCTTGCAAATGCGCCGGCGACCTACCAGCATTTTATCAACGACATCTTTCGCGATATCTTGGATGTATACGTCATTGCATACCTGGATGACATCCTCATCTATTCGTCCACCAAGGAACAGCATGTGAAACAGGTCCAAGAAGTCCTACGTCGCCTACATACCCATAAACTCTATTGTAAAAGGGAAAAATGCTTGTTCCACATCACGTCCATTAGCTTCCTGGGGTTCATCATTAGCCCCACAGGGGTGATGATGGACCTGCAAAAGGTCGATGCCTTGCAACGATGGCCGCTTCCGAAGATGGTGAAAGCTCTACAACAATTCTTGGGGAGTACGAACTATTATCGGCAGTACATCCCCAACTATGCCAAAGTTACCACCCCCCTTACCCAATTGCTGAAAAAGAATGCCCTCTACCATTGGGGAGCGGAGCAGCAATTTAGCTTTCAATTTCTGAAGAAGGCTTTTATGTTGGCCCTCCTACTGCAACATCCGGACTTCACTCGGCCATTTTTTGTAAAATCCGACGTTTCTGGACAAGCCGTAGGAGCGGTATTACTACAAGCCCCACCAACCACCGAGAAGTTGCTGCCCTGTGCTTACTATTCTCGGCAGTTGACACCCGCGGAGTGTAACTATAACATCCTGGATCGTGAACTCCTCGCAATCAAGGTAGCCTTCGAAGTATGGCGTCACTATCTTGAAGGGACAAATCATCCAGTCACGGTCGTCACCGACTACAAAAACCTTACCTTCCTACAAACGGCCCACATCTCTAACGCCCGGCATGCACGGTGGGCCCTGTTCTTTGTCCGCTTCAACTTTCGGATCAAGTATCGACCAGGGCGATTACAGGTTCTTGCGGATGCCTTGTCGCACTACCACGAAGAACGCCCAGCCCAGCCCGTGACTCGGGCCCGCATTCTCCAGGTGAAAACATTTGCGGCCACCTTTCTCTCTCTTGCAGACCTTCGCAACGCATCTTCCTGTGAACTCCCTGTAGACGGAGCCCTGGACGTGGTTATACAGGATGGGATCCATCTTCGAAAGGGACTCATCATAGTACCCCCTTTGTGTCAAGCCCAGGTCCTTTGGGCGCACCATGAAGCACCCACGGCGGGTCACCCGGGAATTGAGCGGACCCGGCAGTTGATTCAACGGGTCTTTTGGTTGCTGTCATGGACTCAAGACGTCGAGCAACATGTGGCTAGCTGTGCCACATGCCACAAACTAAAACCCCTCGTCGTAGCCCCAAGGGCCTGCTCCAATTGCGTCCAGTACCTGCAGGGCCGTGGCAATGAGTAGGACTGGATTTCATTGTGGAGCTCCCTCCCTCCCGCCAATATACCACGATATTGGTGGTGGTAGATCACTTTTCGAAGATGGGCCACTTCATTGCGTGCAAAGGCCTGCCCACTGCTAAGAAAACAGCCTTGCTATTTGTACGACACGTCCTTAAACTCCATGGAGCCTCGAAGGAAATAGTGAGCGACCGAGGGTCGCAATTCACGTCTCCTTTTGGAAAGCGCTGTTCCAAGCCCTCCGAGTGACTCTGAACACCACAACCGCCAATGGCCAAGTGGAGCGAGTCAACCAAAATTTAGAACAGTACCTTCGGTGTTATGTAAGTTATCTGCAAGATGATTGGTACCGTTGACTCCCCCTGGCGGAGTTTACCTATAACAATGCCCCCAATGCTTCCCTGGGGAACTCCCCCTTCTACATGACTTATGGGTACCACCCACAGATGGGGACGATAGAAACCCCCTCGCCTGTGGTGCCTGCCGCGGGGGCCCTTGTGCAACAAATCCATGATGCCCAGACCCTAGCAAGACGCGTCCTTCAGGAAGCCCGGCAACGGTATAAGACCCAGGCCGACAAACACCAACGAGAAGCTCCGTCCTTCTCTCCGGGGGACTTGGTCTGGGTTGATCGGAGGCACTATCCTTCCCTACGTCCATCGGCTAAATTGGCGGCCAAATTTATTGGCCCCTATCCAATAACATGACAGGTAAACGAGGTTACGTACACTGTCCAACGTCCGTCGCATGTACGAATACACCCCACCTTCCATGTCTCCCTCTTAAAGAAAGCAGGTCCCTGTTGCCCTCTGCCGGTGCCTCCTTCCCCGGGGCCCACTTTTCAGACTCCCCTAAGGCCCAAATACGAAGTTCGAGCCATACTTGACTCCCAGAGGCTCCGTGGAAAGCTGCAATACCTCGTTGACTGGGTTGGTTATGGGCCCGACGATCATTCCTGGGAGCCTGCGACGCATCTCTCTGCTCCATGCCTCGTGCGGGCCTTTCATCTGCGGCATCCCTCCCGACCTGGTCCCTCTCAGACCGCCTATAGGCAGCCTTGAGGGGGAGTATTGTTAGGCTCCTGGTACGCCGGAGGGGTCAATCACAGAACCGGACCCCCTGGAGGAGAGGCATGGGGCCGCAAGAGATGCCAGCCCCACCTCCCACAGAATCCCAAGCCCCGAAGAGGCCGTCGGCACTGGGGCCGGAGGCGCGCTCACTGGCCACGCCCCCAGCAGCACCCAGCACGCAGGGGGTTCCCCAGGCCCCAGCAGATCTCGTAGCCACAGAGGCGTGCACACCGGCCACACCCCCAAGCCCCGAAGAGGCCGTCGGCACTGGGGCCGGAGGCGCGCTCACTGGCCACGCCCCCAGCAGCACCCAGCACGCAGGGGGTTCCCCAAGCCCCGTCAGACCTCGTGGCCACAGAGGCGTGCACACCGGCCACACCCCCAATGCTGGTGCACGCCCAAGGAGTTCCCCCGCCCCTGTTGTGGTGCTCAGAGCACCTGAGGGCACGCACAGGGGCGGGGTCTGTAGTATATGATCCAGAGCCACAGAGACAGCGGCGCTGGTGATTGCTGAGAGACCGGCCCCCTATTGTTTGGTTTAGTGAGTGCGGAGAGCAAGTTACTATTGGAGCTGTGTGGAGCATGCGTGGACCCTTCCCCCCTGAGCTACAGGGATTACGAGTGTGTGGAGTGTCAGTAAGTTAAGTGAGCCTTCCCAGCGTGGTTCCCCCCTTCCCTGGGCTAGTCCTCCCCCTGGTGCGAGTGTCCCCTTGTCCCCCTACCCTTCGGGGGCCCCTTCCCTGGTCCTTCCCACAAGACCTCACTGTGTCCCATTCCCCCCCCCCC
>QEPC01010709.1:186200-204354 GCA_003113815.1 Sphenodon punctatus
AGATAGATATAAAGATAGATAGATAGATAGATAGATAGATAGATAGATAGATAGATAGAGTTATAATACCTGCATATATTATTTTATAAGCCTAACCTATCCTATTCCTAACCTAACCTCTGATGTGATGTACGATATGATTGTGTGCTTTGCACGTGTGTGTGTTTTGTGTGCATCTGTGTGTATCTGTTAAAGTAATCACTCAGCAATCAGCAGCAGCAGCCACCTTCTACCTTCACCATTTACAAACTCCTACAACCCACAAAAACAAAATGAAGGGCACTGTCCTTTTATACTCAAAGATGTGGTGGGGAAGAAGGGAATGAAAAGTGATTGGCTAAAGTGGAGGAACTAAGCAACATACGAGATGATTAGGATGGACAATCATACCATAAATCAGAGCGATAACACAGTAAGTGGTAACTTCTGGTATGCCAGTAACTTCCAGTATATCGGTAAATCAGAAAACTGAGTCAGGCAATCGGGTTCCCAACTCAGTAATCAGGCAGTTGATCTCAGTGGTGTCTGAAATGTCAGGTACCTGATCGGTAGGTACTTGATACCGAGGTCGGGCACTTGGTTCTTGAAATTGTGGGTATTTCCTGTGGAGTCTGGACAGCAAATGCGCTACCTAGTGTAGCCATAATGAGGAGACCCCAAACCAACAGGTTTTGAACTACATGAAATTAAAAAAAACAAAAAACAAAACCCAACCTCAGATCATTCTGGATTATTTTCTCAGACCAAAGGCTTAACAAGGTACTTATCTATCTCCCAATAGTGGAATGCCCATGCATTCCTGTTAGATAAACAGGAATTAATCTATTATCACAATGACCTTGTGATGCCATTTTGCAAATAAAGAACTTAGACACTCAGGCTCCAATCCTCAAAACACAGCACCTAGTGCAAGTCCCATAGAGCTCAGAATCTGAGTCAGCAATTGTTACTGCACTGAGTGTGTGGTCAGTGCTACTAATCTAACAAAGTCTTTGGATTTTTTATTATTATTATTATAAAGAAACCTTGGCTCCCAATAGCCAAAATCCTGTGACATCAGTTATCCTTGCTAGCTTTCCACAACCATGGGCTCCTGGTTTTGATTACACCCAAGACATAAGACTATCCGAATCAGTCCAGGTCCTCTCCCCAGAAATTCAGGAAAGGGCTTGGATTCAAAATCCCGGCTAAGAGTAGACCCAATTCTTATTTATTATATTGCATCAAAATAATGTGAAATATACAGTGTTTTTATGACTGCAAAGTTAGATCTGAATTTCACTTTGGGATGTTGGGTTTTGCAAGGGGAGTAGTTCTGAGTCACAAACTCAAAAAGAAATTTGGCTGAAGCTATATGGATTCAAAATGAAGGAAATGTGCACAGGAAACCCGATAGTTTTGTATAGCTCACCTACTGTATTGCCAACTTTCCAATTGGAGAAAGCAAAACAACTATAAAACAAGAACAGATGAAATATCAGTCAAAGCTAATACAATTTGAGGTGTAGCTTTTATAAAAATGATGAGCAAAAGAGGTTCAATTCATAAGCTAACATTTTTTAAACTATCCAAACCTTACTGGTTTGGAAATTAGGTAAATAGCCACAATTTTCAAACCACTTAATCTGGAATAGTTCCAGTCACGTAATTGGGACTTTGGTGTAAGTGGTTTGAGGGCTGTGGCCTAAAAGTCTCAAAATAACATGCTTTCTGAGTGGTTTCGAGTGCTTTCTGGCTTCAGCTGGATACAAAAAGCATGGAAGTTATTTTATTTTATTTTTATTTCATTTTTCTCCTTTCTTGAGAGTCACACAGGAATTGCAACCATGTGGGGACATCTTAAAATGTCTACAAGGGTGTTATTCTGAAAAAAAATTAAATGGTACAGGCTTCTAACTGAAGATTAGAGGAATATGAAAACTTGTTTGGCTTTATGTTCATTACATTTTTTTTTAAATCAGACCAAAACACAAATATTCCTCAACTATTCAAGAGAAAGTCATATTTCTAGAATTATGCATTTACTTGTATTGTTGAAAATCATGAAATTAGCTGCTTCACTTTATTTCACAACCCACCTACCCAAGCACCCACAAAACCAGATTGTTTCAAAGCAGTTTTTACCCATAAGACTGTGAATTTATTTACGTCTGAAGTTCAAAGTGAAACTGGAGTAGAATCAGTCTATTCCATTCTAGATAAAGATAATAGGGCAAGCTCTCTTCTGGTGAAACACCATTTCAATGGGGCAAAAACCAGGCAAAAGAGACCCATTCTATACATCCCTAATGACAGAACAAATGGACTTTTATCATGAGGCTTTTAAACAGTGGTCTAGGCTTGCTGAATGAACAAAAGTTCAAGCCAGTTCTTATCTGGATCAAACTACTTCACGTAATACAAAACCACACAAGATATGCAGAATTATGAGCTGTGGTTAAATTAGTAGGTGAAACTTCAAGAGGCCATAGTTCTGTTCCTGGGTGTGCCACAGACTTCCTGGGTGACTTAGGTCAGAAACAGAGATAGATTTTCCAAAAGAAAAAAATATATTAAGGCCTTTTTTCACATGGGCCGGGAGGAGCCGCGGGGGTGTGTGTGTGCGGGGAGCTGGGGGTGCGCCACAGTCCATAAATGGTGCGTGGGCGGCCGGTCACATGGACACACACCCATTTCCATCTACCTCCACCAATCTACATGCACGGAGGCACCTCTGTTGTGTCTGATGCCTTCATGCATGGGGCATGGGTGGAGTGAGGCAGCACACACACAAACCCATCTACACCAGCAGTCATATGGATGCCTCCCCCATGCCCACCCACTAGCCCACGTGGGCAAGGGGGGGTGTCTCATATGAAAAAGGCCTTAGGTGAATGTCCATGGATGTTAGATGCCCAAGGCCACCATTTTCAAACCACTTACTCTGGAGTAGTCCTATTTAAAAGCAATTGGATTATTCCAAAGCAAGTAGTTTGAGGTCTGCAGCCAAAAATCGATCCTTATTCATACTATGTTTGATTTGCTCATCTGAGAGTGTGGATGTTAACATTTCCCAACATCAGTTGGATGCTCTTAGGTTAAATAAATTCATCTTTATAAAGCTCAGAGCATTATAAATGCTCAGGCTGATCAGTTAAAATTATTTATTCTGTTAGGATCTGTACAAACACATAGCAAGACACATTTCCCAAAAATTAAAATCTAAATAGACCCAGAATAAAGAACCTGCCATTTGAATAGACAAAAGAAACAAGTGGAGGTAATTATTAAAAGGCTGCTATTTGCCAACAGTTAGCAATGGTCACTAAGGGTCATACAAATATGTGAATTATCTTCATAAAAATGAAATCTCAGTCATTTCAGCCCTACTATCCATCTCCCTATCTATTTTGCCTTCATTTCCCCTTTCCATTAAAACAGGATGATTTTGAACATTCTGTGGCCTAAGCGATCTTTCCCTTTCTACTTGCACTTGGAATAATTCTGAATGTTCTGTGACATCACAGCTCAATTGCTACAGTGGTTTTGCAGACAAGCAGGCAATTTTGAGCCTGTTACAAACATATAAATAAGCTAAACATCTGTCAAGGATGGTTTAATTATAATTGCTTCTGCCTACAGACAGGAGAATTGACTAGATCATTTTTTAAGGGCTGTTTCTATTATTTTATTAGCCCCACGTTATAACTGGGGAACTGTGACAGAAAGATTGATTGCCCTGCAAAGAGTTTTTTTATTTTTTTCTAAACACTTCTAACAAAGGGCAAGCCAATGTACAAAAGTGAGGGTGCTGTCCCCCTAGTCTAGCTTTTGAACAGTGTCATAATGACCTCTTCTGTCCTGTATTCCCTTTCTATATCTCTACACCCTAGTGTTGTGCTTGATGATTTCCTCACAGCTGCCAGATAACAATGTGTTTCTATCTGAAGTAGCAAAGTAAGGTGGGAAATCATTTCCTGGTGCTATTTTTGCATTTCTTGTGAAGAAGCTTCCTTACCACAAAACTCAGCTGGCTACCATGGAAGAAAATGCAGCTTCATATATAATCATTTGATGCCTGAGTTCTGCATGACTTTTCATGTTTTTTGAAACCCTAATTTGGGTGCAAAGTTAAGTTAATATGAATCTGGACTTTGTGAGCATATTTTAAAATGTGCTTGTGTCTTGATTTGTCACTTACTCCTTCCTTCCAAGGCTAATGAAGAAAATTAAGTCCAACATGAATGGCCAGGCTTCTGTGGGGAAAGAGGGGAGTCCATTTATTCTATATTGGGCATCAGCTTTGATTTGTTATGCTCTAATATTTCCTGTTCAAGGAGGAGATGGACTTGCCCTGTGTTGCCTTAATTCCATCCCCAAAGCTCCTATGAGCTGTGGGCTTGATCCTGAGGGGAGGGTTTGGTGGGTTGCCACTAGGGCTGAAACATGGATCTACAAAAAATGGGTATACCCATCAAATTTCCAGTACCCAAATCAACCCGACAACATCAGGTACCAATAAGTCCCCAACTGTGACCCGATTCAGGTACCTGATATCTCAGAATGTTGACTTCCAGTACCCATTTTAAAAATATTTTTTAATTGATTTACTGACTTCAAACACCTAATTAGTTATAGGTTTTCCCATCCCGGAAAGTCAACTTCCAGTCCTGGAAAGTCAACTTCCAGTCTAATTTATTTTTCGTATTTCCATACTGATTTTTTCTGACCCATTATAGTAATCAGTACTCAGAAAATTTAAAAATTGGTAATGGAATTGACCCATTTGGGTGGTATCTGGGTATTCAAAGTACACAGGTAACCTGTAGGGTACCCGAAAATGCAGGTATTACCTGCGGGTACTAATTTAAGTACTGTTTTAACTCTAGTTGCCACTGATTCTCATGATCAGGACCTCACAGCTGTATACCTGGAAACTTACATTTAAATCTGTGGATATATTGTTAAAAGAAATTCAATCATCCTTTTCTTTGCCCCAAATCATTAAAAAGAACACTTCTATATAGTTATCATTTATTCATCTGACCATTACACTTAGGGATAAAAAAGTCAGGTGAATAAATGATCACCCCATAGAATAAACAAGTTAGCAACCTAATAATAGTGACGCTATGATGCTAGATTCTTCTGCAGTGCAAGGGTAAATAAAAGTTACATGCCGATAAGAAAATCAAGAGTTTTGAAGTAAATATAAGTTCTCTCATCATCTCTAATTGTCACTTGCTGTAGATGTCAAACTAACAGAGTAGCAGAATCTAATTTCCTTGTTTGATTCACCATGAAATTAAACTGAACTGACAATTTTTATTTTCACCTGGCAAATTCGTCCAACACTATTTAAATCTAACTAATCAAGTACAGTTATCTGCTGCACACACTCACCTCTCGTACCACACCTCTGATTTGCAGTATCCCACTTTCAGATCTCCCTCCAACAGCCTGGCATTGGATTACATTTACAGTTTTGCAAGGTGTAAAGGAATGCATGGACATAGTTAGCAGAGCTGCCAGGAAATATAGCATGTCACAGAATTACTG
This sequence comes from Sphenodon punctatus, assembly GCA_003113815.1. Lineage (NCBI taxonomy): Eukaryota > Metazoa > Chordata > Lepidosauria > Sphenodontia > Sphenodontidae > Sphenodon > Sphenodon punctatus. The sequence goes on from QEPC01010709.1 coordinate 191,739, forward strand.
CTGAAAGATGAAGGGAAAAAAGAAAACACCTAAGGAATGAAGAAGAGTGTGTGTGTGTGGGGGGGGGAACACCCCAAAACCATCGGCTACACTGTTGTAAGAATGTACAGTTTGGAGAGGCTCTTTCCTTAGAATTCTCTTATCATTCTGGCTCTTATCAATGAGATTTCTATCATTCTGGCCAAGAAAAGAATGGATCTTTATCGGTAATAATTGAGAAGTGGCATGGAGTGAGAGAACTAACATGTTCTAGTGAATCAAAAATGCTTTGTGTGACCACTAAAAAGCTTTGTTTTAGGAGCCTTAGGATTTCAGTTGGTGGTGAAAACAAATTTTGGAGCATATTTGCTCAGTTTCTAAAATGTACATATGGGGCTCCACACATTGTGTCCTATCATGTGCAAACTAACAATTAACACAATAAGGCACCGGGCAATGTCAACACTGGGTGAAAACATATGAGTTGGGGGCAAGCTGGGGAGGGTCACCTTAGCCACCTCACTTTGGGCCAACAGGGAGGACAGTTCAAATGAGCAGCCCCCTCCCGGGTAATCCAGGTGAGCAAGCAGCCATTTCAAGTCCCCCCATGCCATGGGTTGACTGTGGAGCCACCCACATGGGGCAATACTCCCGGGGCCCTGTTGTACAGCAGGATTAGGCCTCCAGGAGGAGCTGCTGTCAAACAGCTGATCAGGGGGGTGTTGTGTTGCATAGGTGTGCTCATCCAGGCTACCAAACAGCTGATTAAGGGGAGGTTGTTTGGCATCCCAGGTTGTTTGGTGCCCCCCCCCCATCAGCTGTTTGGTGGCCTGAGTAAGAACACTCCTCTGCCCCCACGCCATCAGCTGTTCAAAGGCTGGGATGGTGAGTGCACTACTCTGGACCCAATCCTAAGACCTTGCCCCGTGGAGGGGATGGGCAGGGTCTAACAGATGAGAGGGCACACATTAGCCCTGATTAGACCGGCTGGGCAAGCTTTAGCCTGGGCCACATCACCAACCTTCTCTAAATGACATGTCTGGTAGCAGACGTCCACCGCAAGGTGAAAGTGGGAGAGTCACTGGTGGCCACCAAACTGAGGATCAGATGACTTGTGGGCTACTGTGGTATATTGTGGCAATTGAAAGTATTTTAATTTCAGGACGTGATTAAGTCCCTTTCTAAATCATTTCTTTCTTGGCACTTGATGAAGAATTTGGGACCTTAAATACCAAAATAATCCCCTGGATACCAGGGGCGGTTTTAGCTCTAGGGAACCGGGGGCACTGACCCTACGGCCAGTCTCTGCCTCCAAACTAGTTTTTAAAAATGTAAAAACCTCCTCCACCCCAGTCCACCATCTTCTCCTGGAGGGAGCTTTCTCTTGCTGGTGTCCCAAGCTGCGAGCGGTGCTGCTTGCACCGAACTTCCGGGTTCTTGGACTGTTGCGCATGCATGAGCTTGGGCTCTTGCTCGCACATGTGCATAGAATGCCGCTTTAACCCATGGACAGGGAGGGAATCTCCTGTCTCCTGCTTGCTTCCTGATTGATGGTCCCAGGGCCAGGGGTCAGCTCATCCTCTCACAGGCTGTCCCTGCCGACTCGAGGGGGAGAGGGGAGTCGGGGAAGGATGCGGCCATGGCATGGGAACCCTTAAGGGCAAAATTAATAGGAACTCAGATTGGGTGGCTCGCTGTGCTGTCCAGCGTGCGTTCCTCAGTGTGCCAGCTTCCAGAAGGGGTACTCTTCAATGGCAGGCAATGGAGGCAGAAGCGGCAGCGGCAAGATTCAATATGGGCTGTGGCCATTTGCGCCTGGGGGGGGAGGGGTGACTCAGGGACAGGGAGAGAGTCATGATGTGTGTGTGTGACTGTGTGTGGGAGTCTGATTGGCTGGTGGAACAGCGGGGGGAGGGGGGGAGAGTGTGGACAGAGTGCTTGTGATTGATTTTTAAATTGCAGAGAGTGAGTCTCTGAGCACGGGCTTTCTCATGTAGTGTATCATGGGGTGCTGCCTGCTGCAGAGACTGCAGAGCGAGCCTATATAAACTCCAGACCACAAAGGCACCATTTCATCTCTCTGAGTGACTACTTGTGTGGTTCTTCTCGAGAGAGTTTGGTTGGAACTTGGTCTGGCCATCCGGCTGGATTACAAATCCCAGTCCATTCTTCAGGATCATATATTATTATTATTAACTGCCTGTTAGTTAGATTAGTTAGTGTGTGTAAGTATTTTATTATTTTTAAATAAATAATAATCTCAAGGAAGCAAGTTAGGGTAAGTAGGTAGTGTAGTTTACTTGTGTTCTACCATGGCACCCACTTGGCACTGCCGAGTGGGTCCTCATCATCATTGAAGAAACCCAAATCCAATTCATCTTGTTCTCGCTCGAGTGGGAAGACCACCCTGGTGGTGGTGAATACATTGGGGACCCGGGGTGGTGGGGGTGGGGGACTTGTCTTGGGAGGAGGGGGGATGTCAGTGATCTGTATGTTTTAATTATGAATTGTGAATTTAATTAATTGTGAATTTATTATGAATTTAATTATCAATTATGAGATATGCAGGTTGAAGGGCTGTATTGGTTCCAATACAGCCTTTCAACCTACATATCTCATAAGTGCCCTCTAAACATTTGCATCTATAGCAACCCTAATTGGGGTTGGGTGCCCAGAGACATGGGGGTGGGGATCAGGCAGGACAGATGGGGGTGGACTGGAGGAGGGGCTTGTGTTGGAGCTAGATACTAGGGATGCAGGGATGCTGGAGGGGCCTGGCTCCTTTGGTGGCAATTTTCTTTTCTAAAGTTACTCCCCGATGGCAGCCTACCTTTAAAGAAGGAGAAAGGGTCTGTGTGTTTGGGCAGGCGTTCTGTAAATTGGAGCTGAATGATGCTGGTGTGCTGGGGGCCTGGCTCCTTTGGTGGGAATGGAGGAGCCTGGGTTGCTTGCAATGGTGTCCTGAAAGAGACCAGATGTTTAAAAACAGGCCTGCTGTGTGCTTGGACATGCATTTGAAGGTAGTAGGAATGCTGGCCTGGAGGCGCTGGGTGTGCTGTGCTTGAAATGGATTCCCCAAAGATTCAAACTGTTAAAAGCAGGCCTGCTGCATGCTTGGACATGCATTTGGAGTTGTAGATAGTGGGAATATCTGTTTTATATCTGTTTTATCTGGTGTTTATCTAGTTTTATGCCTTTTATCTGGTTTTTATCTGTTTTATTTCTGTGTTATCTGTTTTTTATCTGGTTGTGTACTTTTTATCTGTTTTATTTCTGTTTTATCTGGATTTTATCTGTTTTATATGGTTTTGTAACTGGTATCTATTTTACATCTGTTTTATATCTGCTTGGACATGTATTTGTTGGTGTGTGGCTAGTACAAATGCTGTTTAGTCCTGTGATCTCAGGTGTTTTCAGAAAGCTGGAAATGTGATGCTTGTGATAAAGTTGGGGTTTTGAAATCCAGAGATGCAACTGTTAAATCATCTCATTTCAGGTGTTTTCAAAATGCTGTCATTTGGGGGTGTGATTACTAGGAATGCTGGTCTGGAGCGGCCTGGTTTAGTACTGTAACACCTGAAATTCTGTACCATTTCTCTGCAGTACCTTGGAGTTAGATGACAGACCCCTCCCCTGTGTCTATCTCTTGTGTCTCTGCTACTCTTGCGGATTGCACTTTCATTGTGTTGGTATCCTGATCCAAAGTATGGCAGAAGTTATCTGGATCATTGGAGATTCCTACATTCACTGTTTGGAGCAGTTTGACCATGAAGAGGGGCTTAGCTTTTCCTCAGGCAACCAGAATTATGACATCTGGTGGCTCGGAAGAGGAGGCATGTGATGGTACAAGATCATTCTAATGTTGGATAGGATTCAGAGGAGATGTGATGCTCCACCTCCAATGGGAATCATGATCCACTGTGGTGGAAATGATGTGGACGAACTCACCGGTGTAGAGTTGGCGATTGCCATGAGACATGATCTGTGCCGTATCATCCGCTCCTTTCCAAGGAGCAACATCTTGGTGTCAGATTTAATTGAAAAAGCAGTCAATAGGAATGCAAGGCCAAGCCCGACTGATTCCACTGCAATTCGTCTGTTGAGGAAATCGATGAGAAATGTCAACAGATTAGTGGATGCTTTTCTGCATCATGAAAGAAGGGCTATTACAATCTGGCATAGGTTCTCGAGACATCAGCTATCCCTGTATGATGTACATGGAGTGCATCTATCAAGAGCTGGACAGTTATATTTCTTTCAAGCACTTTGAGAAAACATTAGTCAACAAATTTGAACACTTTAGCATCTGTACACATACTAGGTAAGTTATGTGTACTCTAATTGATTGTCTCTGGTGGTTTCTTCTTGCCCCCCAAAATACCAAGTGTAGGATAAATATTAACTTTAAAAAATTGTTTCTAAATAAAGTATTCAATAAATTGTTGTGGTTTTTTTTTGTTTTTTTGTTTTTTACTGTCTGACAACTTTTGCATGGGACAGTTGATTACATTAAAAGGATCGGTTTTAAATAGGTGAAATTAATTTTTTGTTTGTTTACACATTGAGACATCACAGTAAGGTGAGGAACAAAAGGCAGGGTTGGGGGGGAATGTTAATATATTTGAGAGTGCTGCTAGTGCCAAGTCCCCATTTCCCCCCCCCCCCAGATCCTACACTTCAAAAATGAATACTGTGGATGCTTTTCTCGTGAAGCCATTCAATAAACTGACTTATGAAGAGAAACTGCAGATCAAAGACATGGGACCTCATTGTCCAGAACTGCAAATCAAACAAGCTGCACAGGACAGAGGGAAAGGCTATACATGCAGGTTCCACACATCCTGGTATGAGAAGTTCTGGTGGCTATGTGGCAGTGTTTCCAAGAAGTCGTTGTTCTGTTTTCCTTGCCTGCTGTTTGGTGGTGACGCAGCATGGACAAAGATGGATGTCAAGGACATTAAGCACCTGTCTGAGAAGGCAAAGAAGCACAATTATTGTAAAAGTCACCTTGACAACTGCCTAAACCTGTCACAGTTGGGAAAAAACAAACATCGCCGAGAGACTCAATGAAGGGTACCGTGTGGCTCTAAGGAAACACAATGAGGACGTTGATTGAAATAGATACATCCTCTTCAGAATAATAGACTGCATAAAGTTCTGTGGTGCACATGAATTGGTGCTGCATGGACATGATGAAAGCGAGGGATCGGTCAATACAGGGGGTTTTCGGAGGTGTGATAGATCTACTTGCCACAGCTGACAGTACACTACAGCAACATTTGAAGACTGCAACTGTCTTCAAGGGGACTTCGAAAATCATGCAGAAAGACTCCTGGACTGCATGCTACAAATTGCTCGTGACCATATAATACCGAAATAAAAAATGCAGATTTTGTGGCTATCAAAGCTGATGACACCACAGATGTCTCAACCATCTGCCAGTCTGTCATGATTTTCCACTACATCGATGGCAGGGGTTCAACCGTGGAATGTTTTTTCAGCTTCACACACTTGACAGACTCCAGTGCAGAAACAATCACTGAGTCCTTGCTTGAAAACTTCAGTGCAGCTCTCCCAAGGAACTCTGACAAACAAAAACTCATAGCTCAGAGATACGATGGCACGAGCTTTATGCGTGGAGAGCATGGTGGAGTCCAGAGGAAGATAAGGGATGTGTACCCGAACGCACACTTCGTTCACTGTTTCACCCATCAGCTGAACCTTATTGTGCAGCAAGTCGTATCCCAAATAAGATAAGTAAGGATTTTCTTCCAAAGTCTGTCTGGTATCCCTTCTTTCTTCAGCTCTTCTCCAAAAAGGACTGAAGTTCTGGATGCAGTGGTGAAGAGAAGGCTCCCCAAAATAGCGAAAACACGCTGGAACTTCAGTGTGCGGACAGTCGAGGTCATCTATGAGCAAAGAGAGGACCTGGTCGAGTGCTTTGAACAAATACGACTAGATAGTCATGATGACAAGACTGGTATCAAAGTCAGGTTATTGATGACCATGTTGAAATCTGATGGGGAGTTCCTCTACATCTTGTCCTTGTTCCACAGAATCATGTCACATGTGGACATACTTTACAAGGAGCTCCAAAAAAAACACCATTGACTCTGTAGGTATTCATAGATATACTACTGACTTGGTAAGTGCCATCGATAAAGTGAGGGACTCCATTGGAACTCTGCGCTCGGAGCTGCCGGAGAATGCTCTGATGCACAGAAGTGCACCTAGCATGGACACGCTAGAGCAGATCACTGTGGAAGTGTGTGATATTATAATCTCACATGCACGTGACAGATTTCAATTCACAGATCATCTAGAGAGTGCAACTTTGGTGCAGGGCACTTTGCTTCAAAGGCACAGTGAACGTTTTCCCATCCAAGCCTTTAATGCAGAAACGCAAGCCTACCCAATGCTGGAGCTAGACTGACTGAGGAGTGAGCTTGGGACTCTGTATGACAGGTCAGAATTCCATTCTGCTAAAGATGCCTCTGTGCTACTTGCTGTGTTGACCGAGGACAACTTAGACAAATCTTTCTCAGAGGTGGTTAAACTGATGAAGATTGTCATGACAACGCCTCTCACAAGGAGCCTGCCCTTTTGCATCTGGGACCTGTGCTATTTGCAGCCCGTTCCCCAAACCCTGTCGACCAGAGGGAGTCCGCTTTGAACTACCCGTTTCTCATCCGGGTCTTGTGCCACTCACCATTTGTCCACCTAGCCCCGTTGATCAGAGGGAGCCCCACTGCAACTGCTGAGGGCTGATTGCTTCCTGGACCAGCTGAGAAGTACCATGACAGAGGACTGTCTGAATGCTCTAGCAATGCTGTCTATTGAGCAAGTAATGTAGAGGGACATTCCAGACTTCAACAACAAAACAATAGATCTGTTTGCACAACGCAAGGAACGGCGAGCAAATTTCCAGTACAGGCGCTGAACAGACCTGAAGATGATCTGATCTGGACAGTGACCCGCACAATCAGAATACCTGTGTTGCATCCATCACGCTCCAGCCTGCATGGTCTTTGTCCTGAATAGTGAGACCCATGCCAACATGGATGCTGCACCCAAGTAAAGAGGTGATGATCTGGACTCGCCATTGCAGGAAGACTAGAAGGAGGGGAGACCTGCACAATGAGAAGACCTGTGCTGCATCCATCACGCTGCAGCCTGCATGGTCTTTGTCCTGATTAGGGAGACCCATGCCAATGTGGATTCTGCACCCAAGTAATGCTTCCTGGGCTTCTTCAAGGACAGAGCGCAGAGAGGAAGACCAATTGTGCTGCAGAACCACCACCATGAATAAACCCAGCACTCAAAGGGCACCACATGAGAGCGACGGCACACAATGCGGAGGGAGGTGTTTCTGGTAGCTATGAGTGTGAGGATGAAAGCTACCAGAGGACATCCGACGGTAAAGATAAGTATGCATCCTTCTTAAGTTTAAAAAGTTGAGTTAAAAAGTTAGGTCTTAAGTTACAGTTAAACTGTAAACAGTTTAAACAGTTTAGAGTTTAACACTAGTGAGAGTTCTTAAGAATTGTTGGTTCTAATGTAGTTTAGAAATGTGTTAGAATTTAGAAAATGTTTGGTCCTAATTAGTTTAGAAGTATGCACTAGCACTTTGTTGCTTGCTCTGTGTCCCTGCCCTAGCCATGGGCCTGCCCCTGCCTCCAAGAAGAGATACAGTGGGCATTCATTGGGAGAGGGTGGAACCTCTTCTTGGGGGCAGGGGCGGGCCCATGGCCAGAGCAGGGACACAGAGTGAGCAACAAAGTGCTAGTGCATAAAGAAAAAAAAGGTAAACACCTGCTAGAGTTCTTTAAAATTGTTTAGTTTATGTAGTGTAGATGTAGTTCTTTTTAAAATTTTGTTTATGTATTTTAGAAGCAGTTAAGAGCAGGCGGCTTTGGACCTGTCCCTGCCCCCAAGGAGAGGTACAGTGGGCATTAATCGGGAGGGTGGAACTTCTCCTTGAGGGCAGGGGTATGCCCATGGCTGGGGCAGGGACACCAAGCCTCAAAGTCCATAGGAAGAAAAGGATAAATAGTTTAACTCTTGTTAGAGTTCCTTAACATTGTTATTGCTAATGTAGTTTAGAAGTACTTAGATATTAAGAGTAGGAGACTTTGGACCTGCCCCTGCCCCCAAGGAGAGGTACAGAAGGCATTCATTGGGAGGGTGGAACCTTTCCTTGGGGGTAGGGGCGTGCCCACAGCCGGGGGACACCCTAAAGTCTTGGGGCACCCCAACAAATCATGTGGGCTCCAGAACCCTAGACATAGGGGCCTCTACACCAACTGGCCCCAGCACCAGTGTGCCTCCAGGTGCAGTGTTTGACATTCGGAATTACAGGGCTTCCATAGGTCCAATGAAGCCTGAAGTCACACCGTGTCTGGAGGCCTCAAGAAGACCAGCTGTGGAACATGAACAGTGAATGGACTGGGAGCCTACTGTAGAAAACTACAGGCATCCAAGGACAGCATGAAAATGAAGTGTTCAGGATAATGGAAAGTGATGGCATGGGGATTGGGAGGGTCCTGGACCTCTTCTTGGGGGACTAGGTCCACAAATAAGCAAAATTTAAAATGGCATTCAAAATGCAAACATCTAAATTAATTTGCTTCTTTTTTCTACTTAGTTTATCTGAGATCTGGCATGTTTCCACACCTCACCTCACTCTCCTTGTTAACAGAGGAGAAAGTAGGTAGGAGCACAGCAGAAGAGAAGGCTGCAGACAACAAGAAAACCCTTTTCCCCTGTTCCCCACTGAATCCATCTCTTCCCCCTTCCTCTTCTCGTGCTCCAAAACCAAACCCTTTCCCTCCTACTTCTCCTCTGTCCTGTCCTTCTCTTCCCTTTCATTCACTTCTGATTCTGCTTGTTGCAGAACAGGGAGCTAACTCAGTCCTCCCAAGTTCTCCAAGCCAGAAGGAAGGCTTGTCCCAAAGCATACACCTTCAGAAGAGTACAGGTGGCTAAGCGTAGCATGAAAATCGAGGATTCGAGGGTTCAGGATAAAGGTAGGCGATGGCAACGTGATCTATTTTTTTAACCTACAGGTAATTTGGACCCGGTGGGAAAGGGAGTGTACAGGACTACCAGTAAGAGGGTTCTCTATCCCCTGGTGGCAGTGCTTCACACAGCAGCGTACCCAGCATTAAGTTATGTAATGTCCATCCAATCTTAACCCTGGGAACTCCTTGCTGCTGGGTTATGCCACGCCACTGGCCCACCATTGCCCTGGCTCCGCCAACCTTTGCCCTGGCTCCGCATACCATTGCCCTGGCTCCACCCACCAGCTTGCCGGCCTTACTGCCCCTCCAACCTCAGAACCCACTAGCCACCCCTTCTGGATACATCCCTCATGAATAGAGGATTCACAGAAGAGAAGAGGGACAATAATAATAACTACTTTTATATTTATAGCGCTCCACTGCCAGGCAGCGCTCAGAGCGCTGTGCAACATAAAAATACAACATAAAATCCATTTAAAATATAAATCTACATAAAAACTATTTTACAAAGGAAGGGTAGCAGGGAAGGACCACGCACATTAAGGGGAATCAGCAAGTGTATCCTAAAAGCACCTGGAGAACAAATATACCTTCAGGTGCTTTTTAAAGGTGAGGAGGGAGGAACTAAGATGGACATCCACAGGAAACAAGTTCCACACTGAGGAGCCCGCCACAGCAAAGGCCTAATCACTGTTGACTTGAGTTGCAACGGTGGGATCCCAAAAAAGTGGTTGGCTTCTGAGCACAGATAACCATCAATGTGAGGCTCCAAATGTAGGTTTTGAATATATCCAGGGTCTATACCGCTCAGGTTCCTGAAAACCAGCAGTGCAATTTTAAATTCAATCTAGCGCTCTACAGGCAGCCAATGTAGAGCATGCAGAGCAGGCAAAATATGATCATGGCTGCCCAAACCAGTAAGCATCTGTGCTGCCACATTCTTAACAAGCTTCAAGTGATGGATAGGAATCACTGGCAATCAATCCACAGGAAAGGGAGTTTTTAAAAATATCAAGCTTTGTGGTCACCAGGGCATGGGTCACTGTGGCAAGGTCAGACAGAGATAAATAAGGGCATTGTTTGCATAAATTGCACAGCTGCAAAAACATCTCTGAGTTTGAACTACACCCAATACCTGAGTATTCATAAACAGAGCATGGTCAAAAATTATCTCCAAGTTCTTTACCTAGTCCACTACCTTTACCCGGCCCCCGTCAACATGAAGGGGCCTAACTGAGACAAAGACATCCTCATATCGACTGACCATCCCCATCAGCATCACCTGTCTTTTTCAGGTTGAGCACAAGGTAGTTCCAATGCATCCAACCAAGCTGTAGCCTTAAGGTGTTCATCCAAGGCAAAGGCTGAGATGGCAGAACTCTCAGGGCAAGAGATACATAGCTGTGTATCATCAGTATACTTGTCAAGGTGGCAAACAATCTGATGATGATTTTAGATCAGGGATGGGGAACCTCAGGCCTTGGGGCCAAATGTGGCCCCTAGCAAGTTTTTATGTGGACCCTTTTCAATTCCTGCATCTGACCCCTTGTGCCAGTTACTATCCGCAAGCACTGAAAAACTGAGATCAGGGGAAGGGAGCAGAGATAAGGACATGCATATAAAGATGGGGGATGAATCTATGGCACAGATCAGTGATCTGGACCCTCCTTTTCTCGAATACATCCCATAAGCATCCCCACCCTCAATGTCTATGCAGCCCTCAGAACTTGTACCGATTTTCAAAGTGATCCTCGGAAGGGAAAGGTTTCTCCACCTCTGTTTTAGATTAAGGACTGGCTATCTTGGTTATGCTGAACCGTACAGCAGCATTCAGTATGATTGACTATTGCTTGCTGCTTTGGCGGATGTGGGGCTTTGCTGATGTGACAGGAGCTGCTGTTCAATGCTTTCAGTACTGATGACACTCAACCCTGTTTTTGATCATAACTAGGGATGAAATTCGATTTAGACTTTCTCTGTTATTGTCAAAAATCACAATTCTCATCTTGTTTTAAACAAGAAACGATAACCAAGATAATTGCCATCTCTCAACAATTCTCAGTCGAGAATCTTTTCTCGAATTACCATTTACCATTTATTGAACTGTCATTTACCATTGGATTACTGATTACCAAGTTACCATTTACCGGGTTGTTGGTTAACATTTAACAGGTTGTTGTTTACCGGGTTGCCTGTGAGCCAAATCCAATAACCAATGAACACAGTACCCAATAAACATGGTAACAAACCAATTAAACCCCAATAAACAATAAACCAATAACCAAATAACCAACAAAAAACCCCAATAAACCAATAAACATGGTAATAAACCAATAAACCAATAATCACAGTAATAAACCAATAACCACAGTAACCAATACACCAATAAACATGGTACATGGCAAACCACAGTAACTGGTAATCATGGTGCAGAGTAAATCACAATACCGATACAACCGATAAATGATAAAACCCCACAGTAACCGGTAAACACAGTAAACGATAAACAGTAAATTGTGGTAACCTATACATTCAGTTTTGCCCGAGATCTCGATTGAGGGTTGAAAAATCTGCGGTCTCATCAGCAATTTTCAATTCCTGCAAAATTATCACAAGAATCAATTTGATTCTTGTTTCAGCACTAGTCATAACATCCACAAATGTTGCATGTATATGTTGAACAGCATGGATGATTTTAAGAGGGTGGATGGCGTTCAACCCTGTAAAAGGGCTATGGGCCCTTTAAGGGGCTCAAGTGGCAGGGGATTTAAGTCCTGCTGCCTCAGGTGGAAGCAACACCACTGAAAGGAGCACTGGGGGCCGTGTCATCTCTCCCAATGTGCCACACCTATGTTGACAGAAGTGGAGCAGGAGAAAGCTTCTGTAAGGGACCACATCTTGTCCCTGAGCATGCAATGGTGGAGAAAGTGCTAGTAGAAGATCTGGAAAAGCCAGGATCTGGAAAAGCCAGGAAGCTGGAGGGCTGCTTGAGACACACTGACAAGTACAAGGAAATTGTGAGTAGCAGTTTTGGTGCCACTGAGCCAGGTGTATGGCTACCAGACTGAGTCAGTGGGCTTAAGGACTCACTAAGGAGCCCAAGGGCTGGACTTGTACTTTGGGGGGCCAGAGTGCCCGGAATTGAACTGGAACCTAATTGCAGGGGTGGATTGGCCATTGAACCCACCGGGAGGATTCCCGGTGGGCTCGGCCGGCTGGAGGGCCGGTCCTGTTGTCTTTCTTAATTTTTTTTTTTTAAAAAAAATTGTTGGTGCCAACCCCTTTTGGGTTGGGTCGGGAGGGGAGGGGGACCTCCCCTCCCGCCTCCCAGGAGCAGCATCTGCAGCAGCAGTGGGGACTTGATTGGGCTGGGAGATAAGACTGTTTATTTACAAACACAGCTCCTCCCACGTGCTGATCAAAAGGTTGCTATCTTGTAAAGAAGGTTCTTCGAGAGCACAGCGGAGCAGCGGTAGCAGCAGAGCACGTGGAGGAGGCGAAGCAAGCAGGCAGGGGGGCCTGCCTGGGGAGGGATGGGGCCTGCCTGGGGGGGCGGTTTGGGTCTCTTTTAGGCCAGGGGAAGGGGGATGGCCTGGGCTGGGGCTGTTGGGGCCTGG
>QEPC01010709.1:205553-216198 GCA_003113815.1 Sphenodon punctatus
TTTGCTAAGCTAAACACAGGGCATGTGGAATACTAGTGCAGCTGGTGTAGGAATGAAGAAGCCTTACTGTAGGATGCATAGCAAGGGACAGAGTGATTTTTTGGTTGGGGGCCACTGAGCACTGAAACAGAGTGATTTGGGGAGCCAGAGCACTGAAATGAGGGCCAGTACCGCCCCCCAGTGGCAATCTCCCCCCTGCCAGCCCCCCATAACCTCCCATTCACCCCTGCCAGACTGCTGAGGATCTGAGTCTGGGGACTCAGCTCTGATAGGCCCCAAATGTGGTGCACTCTGCCCGCCCCAAGCCATGCCCCCTTGGCCCATTCCCGGTGTGCCGGCAACTTTCCCGCCGGCACAGGGCCACTAAGGCTATATTTTCCTGGGCCACTTTGATTTCCCAATCTGCACCTGCCTAATTGTATATAGGTTAAAATAAAGAGTGTGGATGCACAAGAGTTCTGCAGGCTAATGGCTAATTCATGTAGAGCACAGTAATTGCAGGATCTTCAGAGATTGTTGACCCAAGAACAAACAGGCATGCCCAGACCTGGGGTAATGGCTCTGGTACAGTGATAGAATAGAACCATTGGGAACGCTACATTTCAAGTCTCTTCAGAATGATGCATAACCATCCATCACTACCTATTGACTCTGCTTTTCTAGGTATGACTGACACTAGGGTTGTTCCAATCAGAATTATTATTTTATTAGAGTATTCTCTGAGGATCCAAGAAGTGGTCTCAAATTTTTGTGCTGCCCCTTGCAGCATACTCAATCAAGTTTCTGAGGCCAAAGAGATAACTGGGTGGGGGAGGGGGAAGAGTCAAGGGTAGAGTGCTTAAGGAGGAGCAGTGGTCCTTGTAGGGGGGTCAGGGTGGGTTACTTACCTTCTGGGGTCCTGTGCAATGTGTGACCTCTTCCCAGCAGCTTGTAAGTTTGAAAGTAAAAAAAACAAAAAAACTGAGCATGCTCAGAAAGGGCCTTAATAGTGACTGAGTGCTGACACTGCCAGCGCCATCTTTGAAAAGGGCCAAGCATTAAGTCTCTTTCTGAACATGCTCAGTTGGTGTTGTTTTTTTTAAACTTTCAAACTTACAAGCCCGGAAGAGGTCACACATCATGTGGGACTCCTCCAGAAGGTAAGTAACCCACACCAAACCTCACTGCTAATCCCCCCTGCAAGCACCCCTCCCCTGAACCCTCACTAGGCCATCCACTAATCCCCTCACCCTTCTCTGGCCCCTGCTGGCCAATCCATCCCTGGCTAGAAGGGGCCAGGGAAGCGGGAGCAGGGGCCTAGCACTGGCCTCTGGCCTCCACTTCCCTGCACTCTGGCCGAGGTTTGGCCTAGTTACAAAGTTCCAGGGTCCTTCCTCAGAACTCAGAAGATCGAGGCCAAATGCACCAGTCCTTGGTGTTTCCCAAGGAAAACTGAGGACCGAGTTTCAGGACTAACTGAAAGCATAAAATGGTTACACTAAATGTTCAAATTTTGATTTTGCTCTCTCTTCCCCTTTTGTGATTGTTAGACCAAACGTTAAAACTGGTCATTTGATCATTTTCGCATCTAACTGTAATATCTCAGCTAAGTTACACATAGCTTGGGGGAGGTGGGGGTGGTGGTTTTGTCCCCTCAAGTTTCCTTCATGGGAAAGAGACCAAACTGCATTGGCTTTCCTCATTAGCATGATAAATCAGGCAAAATGTTAAGAGTCACTGTTGTAATAGTATTTGATATAGAACTTAAATTAGACTGCTGAGAAAAAAATGACAGCCCTCCTCTAAGGCTGTATGATTCATTTCTTGGTACTGAACCTGAAGGTGCAAAAGAATGCAATTTCATAATGAACAGAAGCACTGCCTTTAGCCATTGTACAGTTCCAAAAATAGCTGGATCCAAAAAACCGTTTGATGCCATATTATGAATATTCTGGGCAAGGACAAACTCCCAATTTCCCCCAGTTCCTCTCCTCTCTCAGCTTATCAGCACTAGGAGCCCTCAACAGGCTTTTACACAGCATTTACACCAGCCATTTTTCTTTCTTAATCTCTTTCATTGCTCCAGAGGCAACCAACTCACCTCTGTCTGATCAGGCAAAGCAAGCAGCAGCATTCTTTTCCTCGAAGGCTGCCAAATTGTTTCATGGATCATGCAACACACTAACACAGGTCAGGAGAGAGTGCTGCTTCCAGCATCTCTTCACTCTAGTTGCTGATGTATGCCCCTTTCAAGGAACTTATTCACCTCCTCTGGTTTCTCTGCTTTTCTTATCAGGCTGGGTGTCTCTCAGAGCTTCCCAGCATCCAATTTCTCTTCTGACAAAATAATGCAGGACCTGCTATTTTTAAATTTTCTCAAGTGATTTTTTGTTTGTTTTTTGTTTTAATTAGGATATTAACAAATCAGATGTTGCCTCACAATCACCTCTGTTAGCCCTGGATTCATCTGCTCATACATCCTGTGGTTGTCAGATGTCTTCCCCTGGAGCCGCTCCACATGAAATCAGCCCAGGAAATGCAGAGCCTGCCATGTAGGCAAATTGATGAAAAACGGTGAGAACCATGGGGCCACTACCTGTCTGTGGGCATGTGTGGTCTCCACATATGTTCCACACCATAGAGGTATGAGTGCAGCCTAGAGTGCACTAGAGGAACACCAACTTGGTAGAGGAGGGGGGTACATGGGCAGACCACAGTGGAGAGGAATGTCTGCCCATTAGTTGTGCTCCTCATGCAGGACCTGCAAAAGACAGCTGCGTGGGAGCTACACAGAGTCACCACAGGTAGGGATGTGAAAACAGGATGGCGTTCGGATGTTTGGACTAAAAACTTAGTTCAGGTTCGGGGGTTCGGTCCGGAGAATTTTGGACCCTCCGAACATTTAGAGGAGTTTAGCACCGCCGGAGGCTTGGAGCATTCCAGAGACCCCCAGAGGGACCCTGTGGCAACATGGCAGGCTGTCAGAGATCCAGCAGCAGCAGAGACTGGGAAGACTTGGCACTTGGCCAATGGAGGTGACCATGGCACCAGGGCTGGCCGTCAGAGATCCAGCGGCAGCAGCAGAGGCTGGAAAGGCTTGGGGCTTGGTGGCTGGCCTAGCACCCCAACTTAGGTGGGCATTGCAGGCTGCCAGGCATCAGTAGAGCACTGGCAGATATTGGATTGCCTGGTAGCAGAACCCATGTTACAGTAGAGGCAGATGCAGCAGCAGCAACAGACATGCAGCATGACATGAGCAGCGGAAAGCAGGCTGAGGCAGGGTTTGATCTTGGCAACCTGGGCAGGCAGACATGCAGTGTGGCATGAGAGGCAGTAGGGAAGGCAGGCTGGGACCTTGTCATGGCACTCAGATAGGTTGGCAAAGACTGTGCAGCGCACGAGAGAGAGAGCCAGTCAGATAGGCAGGTCGAGATCATGTAGCCAGAGGCCGACTGGCAGGCTTACAGCTTACCAATGCCACCCGGCGTTGTGAGGACAGATGGCTGAGGCTGTATAACCAGAGAGAGAGAGAGAGAGAGAGGCTGGCCACCAGGCATTGGGAGGAAGGGACAGCACCTCAGCAGCAGCAGCCCAGATTGAGGAGGAGCCCCATCCCAAGACTGCCACTGGCATAGGATGGTGCGTGCCATTGCACCATCAATCCATGTCCAGGGGAAGCTTGGGGAATCCCAGCAGCGGAAGGTTCACCTTGATGAAAAGCAACTGCTCTACCAACTTGGCCCCCAGTCTCAAGCAGTGAAGTGAGCAAATGTCCCCCACCATAGAGAACACCCGCTCACTGGGGAAACTTGTTGGAGGACAGGACAACAGACCCTTGGCCATTTTGGACAGGGCCGGCCACACGTCTCTCAGAGAGCCGTGTTGCCACCATGTTCTGCCCCTCCCATCAGCACTGTCAGTGGTCCAGCAGCAGCAGCCAATTGATGCCCAGATGTGTCAGTGCACCATGGAGAAGCTGTGGTGGGGACAGCTGCCAAGTCCATCAGCAGCTGCAGGATGTGGAGGGCGGCGTGGTTTTCAACTGAAAGCCACACGCATATTGCAGTAAATGATTGCACTTGATGGGCAGCCCTTCTCGGTGGTCAGGGACATGGGGTTTAGGTGCCTGATTGGCTTCCTGGCCCCCCAGTTTAAGCTGTCTTTGTGCACCACCCTGAGTCGGCAGGTGGTGCCAGCCTTGTACTGGGTTTTAAAGGAGTGGGTGAGGGAGCAGCTGGCAGGGGTTGGGGGTGCCACCATCCACTTCACCACCAACCTGTGGTCAAGCAGAAATGTGCTGCACACCTACCTGGCAGTGACGGAGCACTGGTGGCAGGACCCGGAGGCAGTATTTGGGAGTGGCAGGAGGGGTCCTGAAGCTGGGTATAGATGGGCCCTGCTTCAGGTGGAAGTCATGGATGCCGCGGCCCCCCCACATCTCAGAACATCAAGTCACCCCTGACTGCCTTGGTGACGGAGTGGGTCATGCCAGGCGTGCCCTTCAAAAAGGGGTGTGTGCTGACACACAACACAGCCAACATATTGAGGGCAGTCTGCGTGGGGACTTCACCAGCATCCCTTGCGCCTCACACACCCTTCACCTGGTGGTCAAGGAAGCTCTGGGCTTAGGGGAGAAAGGGATTAGGGCAGACACCCTTAGGTCCCTGATCAAGCGGGGGAGGAAGCTGACCGGTTTCTTTAACCGGATCGTAAAGGGCAAAGACCTCCTCCGGGAGATGCAGGGAGGGAAAGGGTCCCCAGTTCACCAGCAGGTGCAGGATGTGTCCACCAGATGGAATTCCACGTTCCTGATCCTCGAGTGGCTTGCATCAGGTTCACCTTGCATCAGGTTCAACCGGTGACAGACAGCGGGGCAACTCCAGGGTACAATGGGGCAGAATGGGAGATCCTGGCTCACATGATCTTTGTTCTGAAACCATTTCTGGCTGTGATGGAGACCATCAGCTCCTCCATGGCCACGATGAGCCAGGTGACCCCTCTGGTCCAGATTCTCCTCAGGAGGCTGGAGGATATTTTCCAGGGACAGAATTGTGGCCCTCAGGGCAAGAAGCTGGAGGCCGAGGCAGTTGCCCTGGTGCAGAAGCTGAACGCAGGATTGAAGGTGTGGTTTGATGAGCTGCTGCAGTGGGAGGAATATGCGCTGGCAACTATGCTGGACCCCAGCATCAAGGGTAACATGGCATGCCAGACAGCGGTCTATGGCCACTAGAAGGGTGAGTTGGTGGAGACGATCTGGCAGGCAGAGAGAGCTCTGGAGAGTTCACAGAAGCAGCAGCAGGACGCCCCTGGGGATGATGGGAATGGAACCAGACATCCCTTTCAGTCGGCGGAGTCTATTCCTGCCCCCAGCCCTAGCAGTAGCAGCACCAGCAGCAGACTGAGCAGCAGCAGCACCCGTATTGCTTCTGGATGATGTAGATGGACAGCCCTCCCTGCCTGGAACATAGCCCCCAAACCCTCAGGGTGGGTCCTGAGGCTTGAGTGGCTGGCTGGCCATTTGCTCCTCCCTCTTGTAGAAGGGCATAGCTCAGATGTGTGTGTCAGTGGGCAGGGGCTGGGTGTCTACGAGATTCACCACTGGGCAAGGCTTTCCCAATTTGCAATAGAGCTTCTTGAGCTCCGTCAAGTAGGATGCCAGCCTGCAACATCCAGCCAAGTAGGGGTGCCAACCACTCAAGCCTTGGCTGGGCCGCTGCTCCACCAATGCCAGCCAGCCTGAAACACCTGGACAAGCAGGGGTGCCAGCCACTCAAGCCCTGGCTGGGCCGCTGCTCCACCAATGCCAGCCAGCCTGCAATGCCCGGCGAAGCAGGGGTGCCAGCCATTCTAGTCCCAGGACCCACCATCAGGGTTCTGGGGCCATCATTCCACTCACAAGGAGCTGTCATTCCACTTGTTTGAAAATGTCCCACATCCAGGCCAGCCAGCCTGCAAAGCCCGGACAAGCAGGGGTGCCGGCCACTTCAGCCCCAGAACCCACCATCAGGGTGCTGGGGCCTACGTTCCAGGCAGGAAGGGCTGTAATTTCACTTCATTGTCTGCAAGTCTCCCACATAGAGGCCAGCCAGCCTGTAACATCAAGCTGAGAAGTTGTGCCAGCCACCGAACCCTGGATGGGCCTCTGCTGCTGCTCCACCAATGTCAGCCAGCCTGAAACACCCAGTCAAGCAGGGTTGCTGGCCACTCCAGCCCCAGGACCCACCATCAGGGTTCCGGGGCCTACATTTCAGGCAGGAAGGGCTGTCATTTCACTTAATTGTCTGCAAGTGCCCCACATTGAGGCCAGCCAGCCTGCAATGCCCGTCCAAGCAGCCAGCCTTTATTTATTTATTATTTATTCAAAACTTATATCCTGCAATGCCTGCTCCACCAATGCCAGCCAATCTGCAATGCCCAGCTGAGCAGGGGTGCCAGCTGCAGTTCCTGTGCCCAGGCAATCCAATGTCTTCTGCTGCTGCTGGCTCTCTCTCTCTCTCTCTCTCTATCTATCTATATATATATATATACACACACATACACACACACACAGATGGCAGAGGGGACACAGATAGCTCACAAAAACATCACAGGGAGGGGTACAAAACTGAAATGAAACCTAAATCAAACTAATCCTACTCTAAATAAATCCCAAAACAGGGGAAGGGAATCAGGGATGGAATATCTACAGAAAGGAGGGAAGGATTCAATGGAGGGTAGGGAGAAAGAACACAGAGAGGGGTAAAACATGAAAACAACACCTAAATCTATCTAATCTAATCTAATCTAATCTAATCTAATCTAATCTAATCTAATCTAATCTAATCTAATCTAATCTAAATAAATGAAACTACGGAGGTAAATGTGTAGAAATGGGTGTAATAGGAGGAGGATGGCAATGGATTGGGAGGAACACAAACTGCTGGGAGAGGGAGACTTCTGAAAATGCCTGCTGACAGGATCCATGGCTATCTCAGAAGGAGTTGGAAGGGGGGAGGGCAATGACTTTTGTTACTTGCTGCGCCCGCCTAACCACAAGCCCCATTGGCTCCATGCAGCCTAGCCCATGGCCAATCGCAGACTACGAAGCCAGTGGTCTGAGGAAAAGAGGGATGGTGATTGGGCAGACTGGCTGCTATTCCAAGCCTCTCCACCCCTGGCCCTAGGAAGTCTGGTCCCCAGTTGCCCCCCCCCCGGGCCTGCCAGCCCCATTTTTCCCATCCGAATGCCACCAAAATAACCTGAACGCAGCCAAACTGTTTGGCCGCTTCCGCGTTTGGTTCGGGCATCCGGTTCAGCCATCCAAACTGGCCGAGTTCGGGCTGAACACCAAACGGTTGAACTGCGTTCACATATCCCTAACCACAGACTTCAGCAGGCTTCCAGTCTGGTATTAACACCTTGTGGCATGACAAAGCCACAATAGATTGAGATGCCTCTAAGAAAGTTATAATGGCAGGTGACTGAAACAAAATGGCTTCCAACAAGAAGTAGGTGTGTGTTGGGGCGTGGCTCCAGTTACAAAAGGAAGCAGCAAAGACAGAGGAAAGTCAGTCTGCTCTGGAATTCATAAGGTTGGATGAACTCTTTAGAGGCACACATCTCTGTTAGAAGGCAACGGGGGAGCTAACCTGAGGAGCCTGACCACAGAATTGGATGTGAGTTGGAGGTGAACCAGTCAGGGGACTGCTACCTGTCTAGTCTTAGCCTTCATGTAAAGACTGTTATATAGAGGCTATTGTAGATACCTGAATTTTTATTTATTTATTTATTTATATTTATATGCCACCCCCCATGCCTACGGCATCTTGGGGCAGCTTCCAACATAGTCGAAAAACAATTTTTAAACATAAAACAAAATCTACAATATAATAATTAAAACAAATTTAAAACACCCCCCACAAAAATTAACACCCCCCCCACCCTCCCCTCCGAAGGCCTGGGCTAACAGCCAAGTCTTACAGATGCATTGAAAGGCCAACAGGCCCGGGGCCAGGCGAGCCTCCTCCGGGATGGAGTTCCACAACCGCGACCCGGCCACCAAAAATGCCCTCTCCATTGTGGCCCCCTGTCTTACATGGGGGACCTCCTGAAAGGCACTGCCGGTGGACCGAAGGGATCGCTCTGAGGTGCGGAGGGTGAGGCAGTCCCCAAGATATGAGGGGTCCAGGCCGTGCAGGGCTTTGTAAATCAATACTGACACCTTGAATCTGGCTCGGTATGCTATAGGCAACCAGTGAGCAGAGCGCGGAGCACCGGTGTTATGTGCTCACGCTGCCCCATTCCTGTCAGGAGATGGACCGCTGCATTCTGCACTAGCTGCAGCCTCCAAACCAGAAACAAGGGAAGCCCCACGTAAAGCGCGTTGCAGTTGTCTAGCCTCGAGGTGATGAAGGAATATAACATGGAGAGTTGTATAGATACCGGGACTGTGTTATATATGTGAATAAACCAATGGATGTTAATTCCCTAAGACTTTGAGAGTGGCTACATGAGCTAGACCTGATACAGAAAATCCTTAAGTACTGGCAAGCCTGAACCTACTACACACCTGCATACCTTCTTGCAGTGTTTCAACATTATATTTTGGTTCCAAACCTGTTCAAACTGTAAAGGATGAATACCATCTTTAGATTAAAGAACTGAGACTTGTAAAATAATATTTTGGGGGGAATGAGGAAGTGATCCCATTAGTTTACTAGTTAGGAGCAGAACCTATGAATAATGTGAATTGCTAAAATATGGCTATATGCAGTTTACATCTCGTAACAGCATAAACTAGCAGTGTTTTCATTACAATAATAAACACAGGATTTTTAACCCACACTAGGGTATAACTCCACTTTTTTATCGAATGAAGATACCTTGTAGATACAGCATTAATAGCTCAAAATAAAGCAGGTTATTTAAGGCTAACTTAGTGCTTAGCTTATATTACCATTATATGTACACTTAAGCACACAAAGAACTAAAGTGTTCTTTTTTTCATCCTGTTCTTATGGAACATAATATCATGTCTCTTTAGAAATGGCTTGATGTATCCGTTCTAATACCGGAAACGTGCAGTTTATTTTAAAATAACATTTTCTATTGAGTGAATGAATACAGTGTCTTTGAAACAAAAAGTCATCTCTGGTGTAACATCATTGAAGTTATACAGAAGCAAACCAGGAATTAATTTGGTCTTGTTGAGGTAAAAAAACCTATTAGAATGGTAGACAGGAAGCTATGAAAGTATATTTGATGATAACCACTAAAAAAACAAAACTGACAATGTACACTTTGGGGAGGGGAAAAATTATATATATAATTATTATTTAATTTGGTAGTGTGTAGTACATGTATGAGAGGAACAGCCTTTTCTTTTACGATGCAAGGACCCAATGCCTCAATGATGTCTGGTGGTATCTGAAATGGGCAGACAATGCTGGCATGCAAGTATAGATTGTTTGCAGCCCTGTTATCCAATTTATCAAGATCATTTTTAATTAAAGGCCCTTTTTAAAAGAGCTGTGGCTGTGGCGGGGATGGGTGTGCACATTGGTGGGTGTGAGTGCGCACGTAGATGGACACACACCCATCTTCACCCTCCTCCATGCACAGCCCAATCACCATTTGGGGCAATTGCTCTGTGTGTGGGTGATGGGTGGAGGTGGATGGGTCACAGGATTGTGCATGCATGCCCACTCACCCGTCATGGTGGTTACATGGGTGGCACCCTCCCATGACCAAACGGCACCCACCCATCCCCATGCAGTGGACCTGCGTCAGCATGTGTGGGTCCATCTCATGTAAAAAGGGCCATAGAATTATCTTCCAAAATGCTTAAAATCCCTCCCAGTTTTCATCTGCAAATATACTCTCCACTCTTTCATCCAAGTCACTGATAAAAACGTTGGATGGCACCAGGTGTAGACTAGACTGCTACAAAATAAATTTGATGGATTCCTACCAGTTTGACATTGACTCATTATTAATTACTCTTGGAGTGAAGTTATACAACCAATTATGTACCCACAGTAGAATAGTAATAACTAGTCGATTTTTTTTAAAATTGCTTATGAGAATAACATGCAAAACTGAATCAAAGGCTTTAGTGATATCCAGATATGAAGTTTAGGCCACTTGAAGTCCATATGATGTGTCATTGGGTATTTTCAGACGTTACGAGATCACGCTCAACCACAGTGAACCACGCTCAACCCCCCGGTGGGGCCAAAGGGCCCTGAACGTCTGTACGGCACGTGCCAGATGTTCATCACGCTCAATACCCACATGGGGTCAATTTCAACCACGCTTCCCGGGCTAGCCGGGGGAAGGTCCCGGGAAGCGTGGTCAAACGGACCCCCACCGGGAACCAAGGAAAAGTAACATCTGGACACCAATCCCCACTCAGAACCAAACGAAACGAGCCCCAGCCGGGGACAAGGCACACAGCATCGCTGCCGGGCAACCAGCAACAACACAAACACCGGAGGGAGATTTAAAGCGAAATCAGCAGCAAGCAAGCGTGGCGGGATGGAGCGAGGAGGGAGGCAGAAGAGAGCGGAGGCACAGCCAGCGACAGTGGTGGGCCAGGAGGCGGAGGAGGTGGAGGCAGGGGCAGAGATGCAGGTGGAGGGTGCACAGGCACAGGAAGGGGGCACACGGGTGCACCCGACCAGGGAGG
>QEPC01010709.1:221958-246091 GCA_003113815.1 Sphenodon punctatus
CCCGACACATCTGTTTGGGTCGCTTTTCCACCCCCGTGCGTGGTTGCGCTGTTCACCCCCCCTGGGGGTTCACTGTGGTGAACCGCCCACCCGTAACGTCTGAAATCACCCATTGTCTATGACACCAAAGTTTTACTCAGATCTGTGGTTGGAATTTTTTATTCAGAAACTTTCTATAGATACTAATTACTAGCTATGTAAAATAATGAGAATGGGACTGGGTTTTTGTTTTGTTTTTTCATTTGAGTTTATTTATTTCCAGTACTTTGAAATTAATTAGGCATAACAGATTATCATAAGTCTGTATAAGATGTATTTTAATGATTCTCCTTTCATTTTAATGAGTAAACCAAAATAAAATCTCCCTCCAAGTGTAATTCTATTGAAGTCATTGTGTTACACCCAGAATGGGTAAAGCTTATTGGGTTAATATAACTTCCAGTCAGTAGTTAGTTTTATTTCTTGGCTTAGCCGTAGGTCATTGCCATAAAGTTAAAATCAAGAACATTACAATCATAATTCGATAAAATTGTATACAATGGATATTTAACAGTTAGTAATACAATTTCCAAAAACAAATAAATTACAGCAAAACAAACCACCTCAGTTCATAGTACCCAAAATATATCCCATAAAAACAGTCAATCCAAAATGTACTATAAAATGATATAAAGATACACACAATATCTCAATCTTTAAAAAAGAATTAACTGTAAAATTAACCATAATCATAATATAAAAATCTCTCTTAAAATTTTCTACTGTGTAGGGTCATTACGTGGTTTTATCACTCTCTCTTTTGAAGTACCTTAGTTCTGGTTTTTATCATTGCATATAATATTTATTTATTTATTTATTTAATAGATTTATACCCCACCCCTCCTGCTAAAGCAGCCTGGGACGGCTTCCAACAATAAAACACAATAAAAACAATTTAAAACATCCAATACAATAATATTAAAACAAGGCTAAATATAATAAATACATAATAAATAATAGGCAAGGTGGGGGAGCTAAAGACCCCTTACTCTACCCTCCCACCCTCCCCAAAGGCCTGGGCAAACAGCCAGGTTTTACAACTTTGCCGGAATGTCAAAAGGCTAGGTGCCAGGTGAGCTTCCTCCGGAAGGGAGTTCCAAAGGCACAGTCCGGCCACCAAGAATGCCCTCTCCATTGTGGCCCCCCGCTTAACACGGGGGACCTCCAAGAAGGCACCCCCGGCAGACCGAAGGAGCCGCTCTGGGGCGCGGAGGGTGAGGCGGTCCCTGAGGTATGAGGGGCCCAGTAAGGGAAGTAGCTATAATATACACTAGCTACTTCCCTTACTTCGTCACTGCTTGTCCTTGTCAGTAAAAATTGGAACTGGTATCTGGCTAGCCAATATTTTTTTGCCCAAAGAAATTTATCCAACCAATTCTTATGGATAGTTTCAGTGTATCTGGAATTCAGTACAATATGTTGTATATCATCAACTTGATCTAATCCACAGGAGCATTTACGTAGCTCCTATGGTACATGACAGTAGCGGCCCTCAACCACCATAGAAGGTAGTAATTGAAAACAACATAAAGTATATGTATTCTTGAGCTTAAAGCTTTGCAATTTGGAGAGAGATATTTCTTTCCCCAAGTTTTCCTTCAATAATATAACTTAACTTACATGCTCAGAAATCATAATAAAAAATAAACAAACAAGAAACCCTTCCGCTCCTCCTGCTAATAAAGTTATCAGTGATTTATTTATTTTTTAAAAGGCTCTTGGGTCCACTTTACAGGGGACAGTCCCTTGATTTTCCATGGAGACCTGATGAAAAAGTAACCAGGAAAATCATGATTATTTATTATTATCATTATTATTATAAGCTTTTATATAGCACCAGCGATGTACCTGGTGCTTTACAGAGAAAAAGATAGACACAGTCCCTGCCTGAGAGCTTACAACAAGGCTGAATTCGTACATAAAGTCACACAGATAGACCCCAAACTAACTTCTCAGAGCTTCTATGGAGCTGCCTTCTCAGAACAATCTACAGCAGGTCAGGTGCCCAGGACTGAAACACCCAGTAGCATCCCCTCCCACCCCCCCACCCCCGCCCCCAGTGGCCCAGTCATTCTCTGCTGCACCAAGCAGAACTGGACTGGGAGGGAGTACAAAGGAAAAGCTGAACCTACATCTTGGACAAGAAGTCATAGGTTAATCCAAACCTGCTCAGAATGTCTTTGTCAAATTTGGTTTTGTCAGGGTCTAAATCCAGATTATGCCAAAGTTCAGTAGCTAAAGCCAAATCAAAGTTTGAGTCTGTACCAAGAAACAATACAAGGTCAGAGTCATGAAACTGTTCTAGGTCCAACACCAGGTGTTGGAAACCAATGAACCAAGGTGAAACAGGAACCAGAAGTCAGGAACTGGGTAGCTGGAGATTATTTGGAAGTAAGGAGCAAAGCTGGACTCAGGAAGCAAAGTCCAAGGCAGGATGAGAATTGCATCAAGGTACGGGCAAGACTGATGTACATGCAAAAGCAGGGTCCAGATAGGTGGCAGGCTGCATAGCTATCACATTACTCAGACACTTCCTCCTTCAAGTGTGACCCTAATATAACCCTAGGCAGCCAGTAAGGAAGCAGGCTGTGTTAACCAGTTAGGGTCCAGGGGTTATGTCCCAGTGGCAAAAGTGGTACATGTCTGCTCTGGTACTCTGAACAGCTCCCTGGTAACAAAAAGTCAGGACACCTAGGGCACTTTCACATGTACCAGGAAAGGCAGAAAAACTTGCACAATTGCGATCGCAGTTTTGTAATTGCGAGGATTAGCATCTAGTGAAAATGCTTTAATTCCCTTTCATCCACTGAGAAAACGTGTGCATTACTGGGTCCCCAAATGTAGTTCTTATAAGGATGCATGTTCTCGTGGGATAAAAGGGGAGTAGTGCATTTTCACAGGTGCCAAACCCACAGTCTCTATTGCAACTGCGCAAGTTTTCCTGCCACTCCTAGTCTGTGCGAAAGTGTCCCTACTCTGGATCTCTACTAATCTGGGTTTAAAGCTGATGCAGCCTTACAGGTTTCTTCCATTTGATTTTACTGTTGAATATTCCTCTGTCATGTGCATTTGTTACTGGAATAAAAGTGTTAGCTATGGAAGAAACAAGTTCACACAAACCACTATGTGTAGCATCTTGAAATGTAGGATTTACAGCTGTGCTGATCTGCTTTTTAAGACAAGCTTATTTGTGTTACAAAAATATAGGGTGAAAACAGAGGAGGCTGGAATACAGGGTCACTCCATGGAGCCCCCACGCAAGCACCACTCCCCAGGTTGAGTGTGGTATCCCAAACATATAGGTTGGAGCCATGCTCCACACCCCTCCCCACTACTGAGACATGGTCACTCCCCAGACTGCTCTAACTGCTCTCCTGGGACTCTATGGTCTAGGAGGACCTGAACACATACAGAGGCTGTACAACCCACAACAGCTGGGAGGCAACCATGGGGAATCATGATACTCTAAATTGGCCCACATGGCATCATCAGCCTTACCCAGGATGACATGGCAGGCCTGGATAGCAGCTACTAGATGGGCCTGTGGCCCTGGAGCTGTTTCTGGCTATTCTGGGCTACCATCTCAACTGTTAACACACATACACAGATGCTTTTATCTGTTACTTTACATTAACTTTTACCAGAGAGTGACTTTCGCCTATTAAAATGGGAAATATAAAATGGGCATTTAGGGTACCATTCGTTCAAAAAGTTACACTTAAAGACCTGCTTAAACATTTTTCTCTTGCTTTTTCTTAAATTGATGCTTTTTCAATTATCTCAAGTGAGTCTAAACTCGTTTACTTAAGATTTTTATCACGTTCAATTGAAACACTCGACAGTAATGAAAAAACAAACAATCCAGCTTTGTTTTTAGAAATAATGGGAAATGAATATGAAACTGATTGAAAGATAAGTTGCACTATGAATGTCATTAAAGGAATTGTTTCTAAAGAGACAGAAGCATGGGGGGATGGGGCATCCAAATTGAAAGACCTTTATGATAAGGGGTTAGCATATGAGGAAAGACCTATGAAGAAAAGATAAAGTAATGGGGAACATTCAACCCAGGAGGAAAGTCTAAGGGGAACATGAAAGCAGATTTCAAATATCAAAAAATGACCTCAGAAAACAGAATTCTCCACTGGCAAAGAAGGTAGAGCTCGAGAGAATAGACTTTAGTTGTAGAAAGGTAGATTTTGGTGAAATATTAGGGGAAACTTCCTAAGATCAATTTGGCAATGGAACAGTAGGCCTAGGAAGGTTGTGGAATTTTGTTTTTCACCTAATATTTTCAAAATCCTGATGGACAAGCATCTGTTAGTGATGCTGTATGCTCTGCCTGAGAGCCCTATATGACCCTTGCAGTAGGGGTAGTGCTGAAACTTGGTCCATGGTTTTCCTCAGAAAACACCGAGGGCCAGGACATTCAACTTGATATACTGAGTTCGGAAGTTTCAAGGAAGGGCCCCCAAAACTTCACAACTCAGAAAATCCTCAGCTGAATGCTGGGAGCAGGGATGGAGTCCAGAGCTAGGCTCCTGCTCCCCCCTTCCCTGAACCCCACTGACCAGGGTGGGTATAGGTCAGCGGAAGCCAGGGAAGGGAGGTAGGGGCTTAGAAGGAGGCAAGGCTTAATTTGTGGGAATATTTCCTGGAGCTAAGCCCTGGCAATTAAATTCGAGGTGGGGCTGAGCCACAGGAAATATTCCCACTAGGAGAGGGCACCCACAAATGTGAAATCACAGGTAAAGGCGATATTGGCCATTTCAGGGTTAGAAATGAAAGCTAGAAGAACTCTGCATGGGTTATTTGACTTTCATTAATGACTTCTGTGCCCCAACCTCTGTGCTGGCCATCATATAAGATTCAATCACAAGAACTTCTGTTTTATATTCAGCTGTAGACAGGCAAGTTAGTCTAGAGATTAGATTACTAGCTGGAGACTAGGGTTTATTTCCTTGTTCTGTCAAGTTCTGGGGCAGAAGGCATGGCTTGAGAGGCAGGTTTGGGCCTGGAAAATTCATTTTTAATAAATGAAGGGGTCTCATGCCAATGCATGGCCTGTTCTCGGCTGGGTAAGTTTGAAAATAAAAAACAAACACTGAAAATGCTCAGAAGGGCCTGAATGACCCTTTCCGAGCATGCTCAGCCCTTTTCAAAGATGGCGCTGGCAGCATCAGTTGGCCAGTGCCATCTTTGAAAAGGGCTGAGCATACTCAGAAAGCACCATTCAGACCCTTCTGAGCATGCTCAGTGGGTTTTTTAAATTTTCAAACTTACCAGTCAGGAAGAGGTCATGCAACAGTGCAGGACCCCTCCAGAAAGTAACTAACTAGTGAATAAACAATATAGCGAGAAAAAAATCTGGACTGATATATCAAACCATTATCGAGATTATCTCACGATCTCCATAACAGCTCTCAGTTCTTGTGAGATTTTAGTGAGAAAGAAATTGATTCTCATTTCAACTACTCATTAATTTCCCCAAGAGGAATCTCTGAGCTCTGTCTAATCCAGGAACATAAAGAGGGAAAGTCAAACATTGTGACATCAGTCAAGTCAGCACTTTGAAGGAAGTGTGTACACAGATGCCGTGTACAAGGTGGCCAAGTCCAAATGTTCCAGAATCATGAGTTGGACCCCCAACTCGAGGAAAAAGGAAGCCAGACTCAACAGCGCCATACATTTTCTGAGCAAATGAAAAAAACCAACCTAGAAGATTGTTCCAACCAGACTCATTATCTACAACCCCTAGACCACCACAATATTTCCAAGTATGCTGACCCTCTACGCTTTGTCATTTACCATTATTTACATTGTACCATCTACCATATACTGATTTACCATGTACCGCGTTCATCCCCGTAATGTGTATGCAAAAAATGGCAGTCCTTTTCCAAAATGGCAGCAACCCTGCCGGCACCATATCGAAAGAGGTTGCGCATGAACAAAACAGCTGTGGTGGCTATTTTGCACATGCACATTACTGGAACAAACATGGCACACTATAAGTGCTCTGGGGGAGTTACCCCCTGATCTTGACAGACACTCGCTTGATGACCTCATTGCTTTTTGGAATACCTTGCTGACTGAGGCCATCAACCGGACAGCTCCTAGACATCCGCTCCCCCTGCATCGACACCACAGGCCTCCATGGTTTACAGAGGATTTGCGGTTGTTGAAGTGGGAAAGTCAGTGGTTGGAGTGATGGTGGCGCAGATTGTGTGCTGAAGCCAACAGATTGTGACATAGAACTAGTTTAAGAGCCTATACGGTGGTGGTACAGGCAGCAAAAAAACCCTCCTTTTTTGCTGCCCCCATAGCATCTGCAAAGTCTCATCTAGTGGAGCAGTTCTGGGTAGGGATGTGCAAACAGAACCGAGTTCGGAAATTCGGTTTGAAAATTGAGTTTGGTTCGAAAGTCCGGTTCTGTCGACCGAACTATTCAAGTTGGTCGAATTCCAAACTTCCGAACCAAGTTCGTACATTCAAAATCAGAGTTTTTGGTCTTCCGAACTGGTTCGGATTTGACCGAACAGTTTGGTCAAATTTGAGTTCGGTTCGAAAGTTCGGTTCAGTCGACCGAACTATTCGGGTTCGATCGACCGAACTATTCGAGTTCGGTCCAAACTCCGAACTGCGTTCGCACAACCCTAGTTCTGGGTGGTGAGGGGGTTGATTGTTCTGGCTTTCCTCTGCCTGGAACTAGAATCTTCCAGTGCCTGCTGTGACATGTTTGCAGATTATTTTATAGACAAAATTGCTTGTATTCACCATAACTTTGACAATGCATTTATTGCAATAAGAGAACCACAGGCTGTGGAATGAAGCCCCATCTGCTCCAGTTTTGTGGGATCAGTTTCAGTGGGTGTTGCCCACTGATGCAGAGGATGATCTTGGGGCTGTTAGAGCCACCACTTACGAACTGGACCCGTGCCCATCCTGGCTGGTTAAGTCTGGCCGGGAGATGCTGGGACCATTGCTGGCGGGGATGTTCAATGCCTCTCTGTGAGAGGGCAGAGCACTGGGCTGGCTTCAAGAGGCAGTGGTATGGGCTCTGCTCAAAAACCCATCACTTGATATTGACTCCCATGCCAGCTATTGGCCAGTTTCTAACCTTCCCTTTTTAGGGAAGGTTATTGAGAAGGTTGTGGCCAAGCAGTTACAGGACCATCTAGACTGCATTGGTTTTCTGGATCCTTTGCAATCTGGCTTTCACTCGAGTTATGGCACTGAGACTGCACTTGTGGCTTTGGTCTATGTCTTTTGCCGTGAAATGGACCAGAGTCGTCATCTCTCCTGGTTCTGTTAGATCTGTCTGTGACTTTTGAAACCATTGACCATGAAATGTTGGTGACTCACTTGTGGGACTGAGCCCAGGTGGGCGGGATCATTCTTGAATGGTTCCGTTCCTTCCTGGCTGGGAGAACTCAGCGGGTGGTGTTGGGGGACTGTTCTTTGTCCCCCCATGACTTGTCATGTGGAGTCCCACAAAGTTCTATTTTGTTGCCTTTCCTGTTCAATGTGTATATGCAGCCACTGGGTGAGGTCGTGAGAGGGTTTGGTATTTGGGGCCGACTATAGAGTGTGTGTTCTCGGTGGCCGCACCAAGACTGTGAAGCTTCCTTCCGGTGGAGGCCCGGATGGCCCCACACCTCTTCTATTCTCGATATCCGTGTAAAACTTGGCTGTTCCACCTGGTATTTAACAAGGGAGATGGGTAAGGGGGGTGTTGTGGGTTAGGGAGGGCAGTTTGTTTTTTTTGAATGCTCCACCATGGGTCTTATTTTTATATTTATTATTTTTACATTATTATATTGTATATTATAATGTGTGATTTGTTAGCCGCTTCAAGCTGCTTTAGCAGGAGGGGGTGGGATATAAATAAATAAAATAAGTAGTACATAGTAAGTCAGTATACAGTAGGAGGTAAATCACAGTAAATGGCAAATCGCACTAAACAGTAAATGGTAAACATTTCCTGTTTGACATGTATATGCAGCCACTGGGCGAGGTTGTGAGGGGGTTTGGGGTACAATGTCATCAATGTGCTGATGACACCCAGCTCTACCTCTCTCTTTAATCTGACCCAGACCCGGCAGTCTCGGTGCTTACCCGGTGTCTCACAGCTGTGGGGGACTGGATGCAGGCGAGATGACTGAGGCTGAATCCTGACAAGACGGAGGTGATGCTGGTGGGTAAAGCAGTGGAAGTGGTGTCTCCGCTCATTGATGGGATTTGCCCCCCACTGGTTTCCCAGTTTCGGAGTTTGGGAGTGCTCCTCGATCCACAACCCCATCTGGATGTCCAGTGGGGGCTGTGGCTAGAGGGGCATTTCACTAATTACACCTAGTGCGGCGGCTTAGGCCGTATCTCTCAGACTCCGACCTGGCCACCATCATCCATGCTTTAATTACCTCGAGACTGGACTATTGCAACGAGCTATGTATGAGGCTACCCTTGGTGATGGTTTGGAGACTGCAGCTGGTGCAGAATGCAGCAGCCCGCCTTCTTACAGGAGTGGGCCACTGTGAGCATGTTACACGAGTGCTCCGTGCTTTGCACTGGTTGCCAATAGTCTTCTGGGCCAGATTCAAGGTGTTGGTTCTTACCTATAAAGCCCTAAATGGCCTGGGACCCATCTACCTGCGGGATTGCCTCACTCTCCGTGTCTTGGATCAGTCTCTGCAGTCCGTGGGAGGCACCCTTCTTGAGATCCCCCTGGCTGCTCAGGGGGTGATGATGGAGAAGGCATTCTCGGTGGCCGCTCCTAGGCTGTGGAACTCTCTCCTGGTGGAGGCTCAGGTGGCCCAAACCTCGCCTCCTTTCGTCATAGCTGTAAGACGTGACTGTTCCACCGGGCCTTTGGTGAGAGGGATGGGCAGGGTGGACTGGAGGGGAGGGGGCTCTTATTTTCTGATGCACCCCATTCCTTTTTAATGGGTTTAAAATGTTTTGTTCTATTCTTTTGTTTTTAAATGTGTTTATTTGTAAGCTGCCTCGAGCTGCTTGATTGCTGGAGAGGAGAGGTATAAAAATGTATAATAAATAAATAAATAAATAAATAAATAAATAAGCAGTAAATCAAGAAAAATTCTCTACTGAGTTCTTGAACCATTACCAAGATTGTGCCAATATATCAGTAACACTTTTCATGAGAAAAAAATTGATTCTTGTTTCAGCCCTAATCAGAAAAACTGTCTGTTACATCAACTATACTCCAGAAACTGAATCAGCTGGAACAAAAGATTACTGCACACTCCAACATCCAAAAAGAGAAATATAAAGAAATCCATCTCAAAATCATGCAAGAAATCTGATCCAACTATGGCATCCATCCACACACTATCCTGAGTTTCATTTTTAAATAGTTTTTAAAATAGATTTTCCAGAGTTTTTGGTTTTAGAACCTGAGGTCACATGGATCTGTCCCCTAACTTTGCGTGCATACCCTCATCTCTGCTCCCTTATCCTGAATTCAGATTTTCAGTGTTTGAGGCTAGGAACTGGATATAGGGAGCAGATCCAGGAACTGGAAAGAGGCCAAATAAAAACTTGCCATGGGCCACATTTAGGCCTGGGGCCTAAGGTTCCCCGGCCCTGGTGTAAGGGAAGGAAAGCAGGGATGGGAGAGGGGCTGGTCTGAAGTGGGGGATTAGCAGTGCAGCACCATCAGTGTGGCTTAATAGCTACATTTTTGGTAAATAATACTGTTTAATTGCTAAAGCATTCTGTCCCATGATACCTCTTCATGTCATGCCCTCCTCTCTCCCAACTGCGGTTCGGGTAGAATGTTGGAACTGTTTGGGGGTTTTCATGCATACTAAGACTTATGTTCACACTAAAGCTTTCCCCATTCTTAAGCATTTATAGAGCCTTTCCCTAGTAGGGTGAACTCTCTAGTGTGTACTGAGGGCTGAGTTCTCACTGTACCATTTCCCAGTCAGGGCACATGAATGGGTTCTCCCCCTCCATGGATTCTCTGATGTATACTGTGTGTCCCAACTTCTCCTAAAGCTTTCCTCACATCCCTGACATATTCGGGAGTTCTCTCCTCAGTAGATTCTTCTTTTTAAAATAGCCATTATAAAAAGTGAAACATATAAAATGTATGAAAAATATATTTAAAAGTCACACACATATATATATATATAATGTCCTTTTATTTAAAACAGACCTGATCTACAGGAGCAAATTATGGTTTTCCCTTTTTGATTTTTTTCTCACACAGAGCTTTGCATTTTGATCACGGTTGCAAAGGGGTGTGCAACAAGCACATCTTTTGTTTTTGTGTTACCAAAAATTTGGTTTGTGGGTTTGTAAAAAACCCCATTCGTTTTCATTTTTTTCTTTTATTTTAATTTTAAATAATTTTGAAAATAAACAAAAATCAGTGCATATTTGTGACCATTCTACCCACACATAGCCCTTTTCCAAAATAGCACTAATGATACCACCGACATTTTGGAAAAGGGCACGTGGATCGGCTATTTGTGCATGTGCAAGTTTGAGGTGGTGGTGTTATTTTTAACAAAAATTGATGGTTTTATCTTCATTTTCATCAGTTTTCATTACCCTATTTTAATTACTAAAATGAATGGGTCTTCATTCATTTTATTAATTAAAAAATGAAAACAAATTGCACACCCCTACTATTGCATTCTATCACTATTGTGTACTTCTTCATTGTGCGTACACTGTTTTTCTCTTTCATTGTATGTTCTGTTTAATTAATCATGTAAGTGTGAAATTTTAATGACAGACTTGCCTCCAACAGCCTCATCCACTCACCCCATCAACCTAAAAGTCCACCAGCCACCACTGGGAGGTGGGGGGATTTCTCTGTCCTCTCTACACACGCACACTGTATGTGCATGGACAATTCCAATTTTGATCTGCACACATGGACCTTGAATTGGGGCAAAAGTGTCCATTAGAAAGAGTATCAGCTTGTAAACCTCCATAAGGGCTGAGAGTGAAGTGGGAAGGTGTACATTTTCTATCTTCTAGGAAAATCATGTTCATTCAAATATAGTGTGGCAGAGCTTAGCCACAATAGGGCTCTGGGCCCTTTAAGAATAATGGAAGCCACACCCACTCCTGGCCTATAAAGAAGAAGGACTGGAGAGAAGAGCCATAAACTGCCTGTATATTGAAGAAGACACATCTGCTCCTGAGCTGAAGGAGACCATGGAGCACTGACTTGAGGAGATTGACCTCTAGAAGAGTGAGTTTTATGTGTGAGCCAGCCAGAGGACTGCTAACTGGCTAGGCTTAGGCTTATTATAAAGACTAGTATATATACTGGGAATTAAGGTGGTGCTAGAGAGTAAACTGAATAAACTAATTCCTGTGAGACTGCGTTATCTGGGCTGGATCTGGACAACACTTATCCATGGTAAGACCGACCCACGGCAAGACCGATCTTATATATAATATAAGTTTTCCATCACATCATAGACCCTTTTCACACGAGATGCCCCCATGCAATGCACACATGGGTGCCTGCGCGTGCATGCATGGGGGATTCCCGTGTGACCACCGTGGCAGGTGGGTGGGGTGCGTGCGTGCTCCTGTGCTCCACTCATCTCCACTCCCCTCCACCCATCACCCACGCATGAAGTCATCAGCCAAATGGCTCTGTGCGGGGATGGCTCCACGGGTGGAGGTGGGTGGAGATGGGTGCATGTCCGTGATGGCTGCCAACGTGCCGCACACCCATCCCTCCCGTCCCCCACCACAGCCTGTTTGAAAAGGGCCATTTGGGGTGTTGGATGCTTTGTGCTAGACACAACTGTCAGGCTACAGAACAGTCTTTGAAATAAAGCTTGATATCCTCAAACATGCAGAGACATGTCATGCTGTGTTTCTATTTAATGAGTGTTATTGTAGATAAAGACATTACAGCAATCATTGTGAAGTTGAGCTCATAGATATATATCCATTTCAAAATACAATTCAATTAACTGGAATGATCAGAAATGCCATTTAACTAGACAGAGCCAAGCTGGGTGCTTGTCCATTGATCTCCATATCCTGAAACCCCAGGGGAGGATGCTGGCCTGCTCGCGGGAAGATATTTTGTGATACTGTGGCACATCCTTGGAGAAGCTGAACCTTAGTGAGTCATCAGCACACCTGGCCCTTAATTGGCTCCAACTGAGAAGGGTGAGAGGTTTATAAAGCTGAACCACCAGGAAAGGCTTCAGCAAGGAGAGGCTGGATGGAAGCAGAAAGGTTGGGAGACAAGATAGAGAGCTTGCCCCAGGGAAGGGAATTGCCAGATAGAGGGCCACGTGAGGGAAGAGCAAGGACTATGGCATATTAGTGGTCGTGAGGACACTATAAATAAAGTGCATAAGCAAGAAAACCTGCTCTCTCATGTCCGCTTGGGGAAGGGTTGGAGGGTACCCTTCACCCACTACGGACTTCCTGTGAGCAACTGCCCTCCTATAGTCATTTTGCCACATCCTACTAAAGCATTGAAGTTTCTTCCCAATTTCTTCTGATAAAACATATTCATGTTGTCCCCCCCAGTAGGATTTTTTTCAGGAAAGCTTTTGTGTAAGATACTATAGAGTTAATAGGATTGCTTTGCTTGGACGTAAGTAGACAGTGTGACGCAGGCACAGGAAGCAGGTGCCACTAGTGGTGTCCATCCAGTTCTCCCTGACTAATGAGAACTACAGCATTTACAAGAATGATTTCACAATTTGCATAGCAGCAGAGCAGTGCACAAGAGGCAGGTGCCTATTTTCAAAATGCAGCCTGAATAAATGCAACAATAATGCTCAAGTTACTTTGTGTTTAACGAGGGCTTGGCCCCCTGCTGTTACAAAAAATAGCGAATTCTTGATGGCTGCCACTCATTTTCAGGCTTAAAACTGCTTAAAGATGATGAAAAGCTACACACAAACTTGTAAATGATTAACAAGACAAAAGCCTTTTAAATGGGCATTTTATGCGAGCTAAGTGGGGGATGAAGCCTGCAGTAATTGTTCATATTTCATGGGGACTTGGCTTTTCATGAATTCATCTCAGTGTCATCTTTCATACATATTACAGCATTGGTTCATTAAAATTCCTGATGCAGCGCTGAACCTGGTCAGACTGAAATGGGGCTGACAAACCTCATGTCTGCCACACAGATAACCAGACCTTATGAAGGTGAAATTAGTTTTCAGGAGCTGTACTGCTCACTTGATTGATTCCGTCTTAGAAGTCATATGACTTAATGTTTCCTGCATGGGCTGCTACTGTCATGCAAACATGACCTGATAACACATTGTCAGGAGCGCTCCAGAGAGCTAACAGCAATCTAACATCTTTCTACTGAGTGTGAAGTTCCATCTGAAATGTGCATATTTGATAAGCAGTTCTTCTTCTATCTGTCCTTTTCATTTTCAGAAAGTTAATCTTCTCTGCTTCAGTGAATGCTGTGTAGAAATGAGCTGGCTCAGGAATGCAGCAGGTGGCCCCAAACTACAGTACATGGACACAGAGTATCCAGGGGCAGGTACATTTTGACATCATTCACGGAAGGTAGCACCACTAGGATTGACAACACGTTGTATCAGCCAATCTTCTTTTGAGGAGGCTGACTTTTAGGAATTTGGAGGTAATAGTGTTGTTGAATTCTATTGTATAATTTCTCTAGCTCTTAATTAGAATAATAAATGCAATAATGTAACTCAATGGACCTAGCTTCCAGAAACTTGTCCAAACCTCTTTTAAACTCATCTATAGTACTGGCCCTTACCACAGCATTTGGCAGTAGATTCCACAACCCAATTATACGCTGAGTGAAAAAATATTTTCTTTTTTGTTTTAAACTTGCCACTCATGAGTTTCATGGAGTGTCTCCTAGTTCTAGTACGAGCTGAGAGGATAAGTAACTGCTGCTTGTTTATTAATTCCACACCACTCAAGACTTTATAGGCCTCTATCATATCTCCTCTCAGTCATCTCTTCTCCAAGCTGAAGAGCCCCAACCTACCAAGCCTCTCCTCATACAGGAGCTCTCTCCTCATACAGGAAAATATCTTTGTTGTTGTCTGAAGTCATAAAAGTGATGTTAGTTGGTGGGACCAGTGATCTGTGTGAGGAGGCTTCCCCTGTTATTGGGGTATCTGTTAAGGATGGGACACCGGGGAGAATACCGGACACCGGATTTACCAGTATGGGATTTACCGGCATTGGCATACCAGAATCAGATTTTTAACACTGGCCGCTTTACCAGGTTTTTTTACATTGCGGCCATTGACTTCAATGGCCGCAATGCAAAAAACCCCGGTAAAGCGGCCAATGTTAAAAATCCGGTATGCCGATACCAGTAAATATCAGATTATCGGATTAAACTGATACACCTGATTATCGGGTGTATCGGATTTATCCAATACCAATATTCCCACCCCTAGTATCCATCCTCCTTTGGCTCCATCTGTGTGGAGCGTAGGGGCGCTCCTGGATTTGCAGCTACGCCTCAATTCCCAGGTGTTGGCTGTGGCCAGAGGCGCCTTTTGACAATTACATCTGATGAAAAGGCTCCGCCCATATGTCTCAGTCCCCAGTCTTGCAAATATCACCCATGCGTTCGTCACCTCAAGTCTGGACTACTGCAGTGCGCTCTATGTGGGGTTGCCCATGTTGACGGTTCAGAAGCTGTAGCTAGTGCAGCATGTGGCATCCCATTTCCTTACTGGAGCAGGTCACAGAGAGCATAAAAAACCTATACTCTAAGCACTGCACTGGCTGCCTATTGTTTTCCGGGCCCAATTCAAGGTGCTGGTGTTGACCTATAAAGCCCTTCATGGCCGAGGCCCTGCTTATCTGAGCAATGACATCACCCCCTGGGTTCCTGGGTGGCCCCAGTGGTCATCTGCGGGCACCCTCCTGGAAGTCCCACATTATCGGCAAGTTCAGACGAACAAGAGGGCATTCTTGGCAGCTGTGTCATCACTTTGGAATTCTCTCCTGGTGGAGGTTCGCCTCAGCCCAAATCTTCTCACCTTCCAATGAAACTAAGACCTGGCTCTTCTGCCAGGCATTTGGCGGGGGAGGGTGGTATGGGCTAGTTGGATTGTGGGGAGGGTATCTTCATTTTATGTGTGGTGTTAGTGTGTTTTTATATTGTTCATTTTGTATATTTGTATTTATATTATGATTATTGTTTTATTGTTTTAAATTGTAAGCTGCCCCGAATCGCTTTTGCAAGAGGGTTGGGATATAAATATAAATAAATAAAATTATATTTAAGTTTCAAAATAGAGTCACAAAAGCAAAATTTGGAGAACCAATATTTTACAGCTTGTGTTATAAAGATACATCTTGGGCTTTTAAGTAATTTCGGAAAATGAAAACCTTAGCTGGTAAAAAAAATGATTTATTATTTAATAATTTAAATATATATATATATATATATATATTAATTTAAATTTTAATTAATTAAATTTAAAACAATTTTTAAAATTTTATTTTTATATTTAAATTTATTTTAAATTTTTAAATGTTTCATTAAAAAAATTATAATTGTGTTAATTTTGTATTGCTCAAAATAGGTATTTTGTTTTTTCCATTTTCCACCTTTCCTAAAATAAATGTAGGTTTTTAAAATATATTTACAGTTTAACTTTGTTTTAACATGCAGCACTACAGCACAAATTCAGTTATAATATTGTGTGAGGCATTGCACCCAACATGTGTGATCTAACGTAGCACACTTTGCATGGTTTTAAATGATCAAGGCATTGAAAGCAGTGGGTGTCTGTCGCCACAGCATGGCTTGCCATGAAACACCCACGCAGATGAAGTACATGGACAGGGATTCAAACAGACAGCTCCCAGAGTGACTGCTGCAGCCACAGAGGCAGCCCACATGCACTCACCCTGCCATGGACCATGGGAAAGGGGGGAATGCGCAGGGAGAGCCTTTGCACGTGACATGTCCTCAGTGCAAGAGGTGGGAAACTCAGGGCACTTTTACACACAACAAAAATGGGTTTTTATAAGTGCTCGAGATAATATCGGGTGTTGTAAATGCTGAAATTTTGTAATGTGTGAACACACTATTTCCCTTTCATGCAGCAAGATCTTGCAGCCTTGTAAGAGTCAAATCTGGTACAAAACTCCAGCATTTATAATACCCGGTATTATCTCAAGCATTTATAAGAACCAATTTTTGTCATGTGTGAAAG
This sequence comes from Sphenodon punctatus, assembly GCA_003113815.1. Taxonomy (NCBI): domain Eukaryota; kingdom Metazoa; phylum Chordata; class Lepidosauria; order Sphenodontia; family Sphenodontidae; genus Sphenodon; species Sphenodon punctatus. Next base: position 238,194 of record QEPC01010709.1, read on the forward strand.
CAGCCTCCGGCTCCTGAGCACTCCCAACCAGCTCTTGTGACTTGCAGTAGCCACTTCCCTGCCCTCAGTGTCTATGGGCGCATTCAGACGTGCATTTAAATTGCACAGCCACTGCGGCAGCGTGCGATTTAAAGCACCGCGCACTTCCGGGTTGGTCTGAATGCAACATTTCTGTCTAACCCGACCTGTTGGAGTGCAGTTTGAAAAGCTGCTCCGAGCAGCTTTTCAAACCGCACTCCAACAGTTTGGGTTAGGCTGAAATGTGCGCACTCACCGCATTCAGACCAACCCGGAAGTGCGCGGTGCTTTAAAGCACATAATACTGTCACGGCGGTGGCTGTGCGATTTAAACGCACATCTGAATGCCGCCGATGAGTGACGGCCTGTTTGCTGGTTTGACTGGCTGCTGCCATTCCTACAGGGAGAGGCTCCATGGCTGTCTGTTGCCACAGAGCTATTTGACTTGTCCTGCATGGAGCACTCCAAATTTCACAGCAGTGCTCCATGCATGGCTATGAATGGATGCTCCGATGCTCATGAGAGCACACATCCATACATTCCACCTTCACATGGGCAGTCAGCTCTGTGACTCTTGGGTGGCAAAAACACCCTTTTTTCAATTAAAATCACAATGGCACCGCTCAGAGCATCTAAACATGCTAGATTTGAGTATCCTTGTTATACCATAATGTGAAATCAGTTATAGCCCAAATTGAGGCATGTCTCCCAAATACTGCATTTTTATGACATGGTTGGAATGTGCCATTTTTACAATAATTTTCAGTTGTCAAAATCTTCCTTTCTGTATCTGGATTGACAAAAACTCAAAGCTTAAGTTCATTGGTATATTCTTAGTGCTGAAAAAAAAGAAGAAAAGCTTCTTTTACAATCATTATTTTGTTCTAAAAATGGCAATGTTTCTCCTGCTCCCCCAAATGATTTTTTAATATTAAAAGTTCTGGAATCATTATTCCAGAATCATAATAAATCATCATGCATTAAATATGCTAAATTTGCCAATTGTTTCTGTGCAGAAAACAAATTGAACACCTACACACAAAATATTCATGGTCTGTTAACCAGCCTCTTATTTCACCTTCTTAATAACATGGATCATCCAGCTCTCTCTGCATCTATGCCAGCAGCACAGTTGCATAGGCAAGCAGGAAATTCTAGGGCCAATTCTGTAAAATAATGATAATATCCTAAGTAATGCAGGAGACTACTACACTAATTTCCATTCCAATTTAAACTGCTGCCAATTCAGAGTAATTCTGGGAATGTTCTTCAAGTTTTATACTTGTGTGAATAAGAGAAATTATCCCCAACATATAGAATAAGCCAGGTCTTGACTTGTTCCATCTCCTGTTTGTGCCCCAGATTAAGATGCAGCTGGGGGTTCTTCTTCCACATGAGCGGAACCTGAACCAGTGGGGTGATTTTTTTAGCAAGGGGGGCATGCCCAGCTATTTATTTTTATTTTTTTCAAACTTACCCAGTCCGGTGGAAGCCAAGCATTGCTGGAGCTGCTCCGGAAGGCAAGTACTCTATCCCTCAGCCCCCACTAGGCCCCTGCACCACACCCATGAGCCACCACTAGGCCCCTGCCCCCTTTTCCTGGCCCCCATTGACCTATTCCCTCTCTGGTTAGCTGGGTCCAGGGAAGGGAAAGCAGGGGCCTAGTGCCAGGCTCCATCCCCTTCCCTGTACTCAGCCAAGGATTTTCTGAGTTCCGAAGTTTCGGGTGCTATTTCTTGAAACTTCAGATCTCGGAAAACTGGGTCAAGTACCTCGATCCTTGGGGTTTACTGAGGAAAACTGAGAACTGAGTTTCAGCACTAGTTTAAATAGGGACTGGAGACATTCTTAGAGGATCGGTTCATAAATAGCTTTTAGTCAGGTTGGCAATGGTCAGCAAACATAGCCTCTGACTTTTGGGAGCTGGGAGAAAATAGTAGGGAATTGATAATTTCATTATGACTTTTTGAAGGTGGCCATTGGAGAAAGTAGACTAATTGGTTTCAATGTATGATTGGTCTGACCCAGTACAGTACTTCTTATGTCCCTCCAGCACAGCATGTTTCCCCTCTTTCCATAAGGCTAACAACAGTACAATAGCATTTTCAAACCAACATCAGGAACCAGCATAGAGCTGAAAGAAATATTCACTGTGAATACCATATTCGACTAATCCAACATATTCAAATTCACTTTTAAGAAGATGATGTAGAGGAGTATTTGCCTTATTATTCCAGTATTCATGTGTGCCTTGTTAGCTTAACCGACATGTTATAAAACTATCTATTTTTAACCACTAGAAGGAAAGACCAAAAGCCTTCCCTGTAGAGAAGAAAAAGCTAAAAGGTCTTAAGTCAAGCTGATACAAGATTTTGCCAAAACAGGAATTCCTGTTATTAATTATTAATTATTATGATGATTGTTGTTATTATTAGCATTTGTATAGTGCCAGCAGTGTACCTGGCGCTTTACAGAACAGTAAGATAGACGCGGTCCCTGACTACGGCTTACAATCTAATAGACATGGAGGGAGGAGACAAGGAGAAGGGACATACTGTCTCCGTTAAACCTAAAACCTCTCGGTACTTGGGAATGTTTTGATTGACATTTTGTTTCCCGATTTACTGATAATTTGCTTACTGAGACACCGTTTTACCTCTTTGCCATTTACTGCTTTTCTGTGAATTTCAAATCCCAAGAGGTAATACCAACCCTATACCGCATTTCTTCTATCTTCTCTGCACTCCATTTTCCCTTGTACTTCTTGTAGCTCATTGGCCAGCACACATATTCCATTACTTATCTGCAATCCAGTTGCAGATTGTTCAAAGCAAAGGGAACAACTCGGAACAACAATTCTAGTTGGAGACAATGGAATGGAGGTTAAGGGGTGGGCTATTCACACAGTGATTTACTCAGAAATGTAGAAACAATGAACCCAGAAGTAAAACGGAACTCTTGGCAATGCGGTAAGTGTAAATGAATAGTACCTGGTGAACAGAAAATGAAAAGTTGGTAAATTGGGATGGTATCTCGCCGTATTGCAAGAATTGAGAAATCATATTGGGAAATGGCAAGAAATTGATCCTGGTGGCTGAGATGCTGAAATTTCTTCCTAGAAGCAATTTAGCTGCTCATTTCATCCCTAGACTTAAGCATTCCTAATACAGCATTCTAGTACAGTCATGGTGAGAACTCACTATAAATACTAGGAGTGAAATTAATTCTCGCCTAGAAAAAGTCTCGTTGAGAATGGGCTTCCCGGCGAGATTTTTTAGATTGAGTATCTTGCAAGAATTGGCGTTCTCACAATATGTCTCTCAAGAGTCTCAAAAATGGCTGCCAGGTGGCTATACACGCGCAGAATGCCCACAGCAGCCATTTTGCACATGTGCCAAATATTTGGGGGGGGGTTGGAGAATCTTGCGAGAGTCTCAGGAAACCTCAAAAAACACTGTGCACATGCACAAAATGACCACCAGGGCTACGCATGTACAGAATAGCTACAGCAGCCATTTTGCACATACACGGAGCATTTTTAAGGTTCTCAAGAATCTCGCAAGACTCTCTCGCCAGTGTTGTGAAAATCTCACATGTGTTCATAAGAATGCATTTGCATTCTCATTTCAGCTCTACAACTTGCTTTGTCATACAGCAAAGGTTACGGTAAAATAAGATTTAAATATTTAAAGTCTAATTACCTCAATCTTTTGCTTTATTGGACAGCTAAATGACATTTCCTCAGGAAGTGCAAAGACCATCACACTCAGCAGGTATCTGTGCAACAAGCAGTACATAGAGAAAAGCCAGAAATCTCTCCAGATATTTACGTAATGTCTGCCTGGAAGCTCCCACCTCCATTTCAGCAGTCTGTACCTAAATTTGTTGTGAACACAATCAACACTGTGTGACTTTTCAGCCATGTATTTTTAAATAAGAATAATATATTTGAGAATATAAAATTTCATATTCCTTTCAGCTTTAGAATCAGGACTCCATTAAGTGCCACATCCAGGGAACCTGAGGTTGTGTTTGAAATGACTATGGGTGAAGACAGACAGAATGCTAACTCCACTTTAACACCACTTTAATATTTCTTATGTGTGTTGCAGGGCTGTATTGGTGCCCTAATGCATCCCTGCAACATGCATAAGAAATGTTAAAGTGGTGTTAGCATTATGTCTGTTTTCACCTTTTGTGGGTTGTTCAGAATGTTTGGAGGACACAGGGTAACTTCAGATGTGACGGGTCTTTTGGCCCGCCATGCTGAACACTGGACCGGAATCCGTCTCGGATCCCGGTCCATGATCAGACTGGCCGCCCTTTGGACGTGCCGGCCTGCGTGCAGAGGGGAATTGGGGAGGGGGCAGGGCTGTGCGGCATGACATGCGGCTCTTCAGCACCACCACCACCCCGTGCTCCACCGACCTAACCTCCAGAATCATGGTTAGCTTTGAACCCCACCAGGAATTCACCATGGTGAACATCTGAAGGGGCTCAAACAGTCGTTCACGCGATCATAGCGACCACCCTGTATCCACTGTGAGTAACGTCTGAAATTATCCACACACTGATTCACCCCTTAATTAGTGGGACAAGTTGATTACATACTGGTGGAGTAGGCTGGCTGTAAGGGGAGGCTGGAGGCCAGAGCATAATCAAGCCCAGTCATTTGAAGACTAGTAAAAAGACTTAAGGGGTTTCTGCCAGAACCTGGGAATAAAGTAGATCAGCCCAGGAATAATAGTTGCTAAAATATATATCAAGGATTAGTGTCTGTGCCAGGTCAAAGTTAATTCCGCATGGAGACCCGTCCAGCAACCCCACCAGGTCCTGGATGATTTGTACCATCACATTCATTATAATACAAATGTTTTTAGGAAATAATTTTAAGAAAACACCATAAGGATAGCACTGAATTTAAAATTATTTTTTTTCTTCATCTGTCTTGTGAAGATACATTTAGCCAGCTCCTTTCTCTATTTCACACAACATATTTTTGTTCTTACTTTAATATGTGCATCCTCCCCACTCCCTCTACCCCCACTCCAACCTTTTGACCCTCCTGGATGCATTTTCCAACTCAGCCACTAGATGACTAGATGCCAAAATGCAACTTTAAGACAGCTTTCAGAGAGTAATATTGCAGTCTTACTCATTTGAGAATTACATTCCACTCTTGTTCTACAAGGCGACTGGAATAATGCTTCAGCATATGAGCCGGTTGAAAGAGAGAGAGAGAAAGTTGATTTGACTGGTTGTCTATTTGCTTTGTACAGGATTGCACACAGACATCCACTTTATAAGAAGAGGTTCTTAAGCTGCTTTCGATACACGTGTATCAAGAATAACTGGAAATAAGCAAAGCTCTGAAAGCATTAGCTATTTCTCTGAAAATGCAAAGCTATAAAGAAATGCAAAGCATGCACCTTAGCAAGAGGGTATAAGTAGTGATAAATATGCAGGCTGCACACAGATTCCACTGCCAGCCTCACTTCATGACAAGTTGTAGTAGTAACAGCCGAGGATGCAACCAAGATAGGTGGGATGGGCAAACAGAACGGAGTTTGGAAATTCGGTTCGGTTTGAAATTTGAGTTCGGTTCGGAAGTTCAGTTTGGTCGACCGAACAGACCAATTTTGGTCAAATTCCGAATTTCCGAACCAAGTTCGGCCATTCAAAACCAGGTTTTTTGGTGTGTGTTGCCACTAGGGATGGGAGAACAGAACGGAGTTCGGAAATTCAGTTCAGTTCGGTTTGAAATTCGAGTTTGAAATTCGAGTTCGGTTCGGTTGACCGAACAGACTGAGTTCGGTCCGAACTCCGAACTTCCGAACTGCATTCGCCCATCCCTAAAGATAGGCTTAATTGGGGGGATGGGGGTACCCTAATCTCTCCCTCTTAATCATATTCCAAGGCACCTCCTCTTCTCCAAAACACATTACCTTTCTATCTCCCCACCCCTTTCAGATGCTGTTTACATCCCAGAGTGTACAACACCAAGGAAGGGGCAAAAACGTTGTGACATGAGCAAGAGATGGTCACATAGAACTGTCTACAGCTTGTAACTCACGTTCCCTATCCATCCCTTCCAGCACACGCCATCTTCCCTAGGATGGAGAAGTGAAAAGAATGTGTGATCTTGGGCAGGGCTGAAATGAGAATCAGTTTTGATTCTCATGAGATATCTTGTGAGATTTTGTCCATGACCAAGCTCTTGCTCAGATCTTGGCCCCAGGAGGAAATCTCAGGAGATCTCTCGGAAAAAGTAAATAAATAAATAATCACCGCACACACACAAAATGGCCACTGGGACCATTCTGCATATGCGCAACCCTTTTCCAAAATAGAACAGGCAGCATCACCACCTTTTTTGAAAGGGCAGCTGCTCTGTGCATGTACAATGTCATTTCTGCATGCACAGACTGGCAAAACCCTTTTCCAAACAGCGGCAACACTGCTAGTGCCATTTTGGGAAAGGGCTGTGCTTGCGCAGAACAGTCTCAGCAGCCATTTTGCATATGAGCAGTGATTTTATTATTTTCCTGGATATGAAGCTGCCTCTTTGCTCCCCTCCCCACCCACAGAGAAGCTGAGTGGAGGAGAGAAGCCAACCCAGAGAGGCAGCCAGGTGAGTGGGTCAGCATTTGATCCTGGGGGAGGCCTGTTTATGAGATCCTTGCTTTTTTTGGCAAGAGTCCAGGCAATTCCCAGTTCATTCCCCTTTGCAAGAATGAGCTGAGAACCCTGATTCTTGTTGACAAAAGTGAGAATGCAAGAATCAAATTTCAGCCTCAATCTTGGAGGTTGGAATGCATGTGGTCTAGCCCCACCCCCCACCCCCCCGTTCTCCAATGCACACCCCTCAGCGTAGTCCACAAATAATGACTGAGGGCCAATGGGTAGATTCAACTCAGGAATGAAAAGCATGGTGCCTAGTTAGAAAAACAGAATACTGAATTCCTAAACTAAATAGAGGGGGAACAGATAGCTCAGAAAATGTCCTGCTTGTCAGTATTTAACTTGCTTAGTTTTTATACTTCCTACTTTTTAAAGAGACAGAAAAAGTAAGTGAATTTAGCACTTATGAAAATGGGGGACTGACAGCATTAGACAGAGCCAAGGCTATGCAAGTCTCTCCAGAGACAAACCTCTGCCAACCCACTCCACTCCTGACCTTGTAATTTGCATCCTGAGCATCTTTGGAGAGGTGTGTCTGCCAATACGGACTGCCAGTTCTGAGGAATGGTGCCATAGTGTATGGTGGTTATGCAATATGCACAAACAGGGACTCCAGTCAACAAGCACGCTCTGTTTCAAAATTGGGTGTAATAAATTCTTCAGGGAAGGTAAGTGATGTTGTACAATGCAAAATTGATACAACTGGATCATTGGGAGAGTGTGGGGAATGAGGGTGAGTGTGGGGGTACAGATTCACAGATTTCTTTTAGTAGTAATCTCCAGTCAATTTAAATCAGTGGTTCCCAATTTCTTTCCCTGCATGACTGCATTTTATTTTTATTTTTATTTATTTTCATAAATTTGTACCAACCCCTCCTGCCATGCAGTTCGGGGCGGCTTCCAACATTAAAATACAATAAAATCAATAAAATTCTCATAAATAATATAAAATATTAAAACAGGACTAAGGAAAAATATCAACCAAAGTAGGTGGGGGAGCTAAAAACACCCTTCCCTACCCACCCTCCCTCCCAAAGGCCTGGGCGAACAGCCAGGTCTTACAACTTCGCCGGAATGTCAACAGGCTAGGGGCCAGACGAGCTTCCTCCGGAAGGGAGTTCCAAAGCCGCGGCCCAACTACCGAGAATGCCCTCTCCATTGTGGCCCCCCGCTTAACACGGGGGACCTCCAGGAAGGCA
>QEPC01010709.1:249712-277212 GCA_003113815.1 Sphenodon punctatus
CCCCCCCCTAACCCCCACAGCTCACAGTTTGGTGTTTCCTTTCTCCCCTGCAGGTCCCAGTGAAAAGCAGCGGCGGCAGCAGTGACAGCAGTGGAGCACAGGGCCCTCCCCCCGCCGGCGGCAGAGCTCCACGAGCCCCCCGCAGCAGCAGCAAGGTAGGTGGATGACAGGTCCCAGCAGGTCCCATTTTGAGACTTCTAAATAATCCTGTTACCTCAGACAGCAATAAAGACAGGCAAAGTATATCAAATACTTCCCTGAGGGTGGTCAGAAGGAAGGGCTAGTGCTAGTACTTGTGCTGGAGGAGTGCCTACACCTGTTTGCTTCTGTCCTCCTTTCCCCAGGTAACAACATAAAGGGGAGCTGTCCTGAGGGTGGGGTTCTCTGGGCGGCGGCCGAAGGGCGAAGACCCATTGGTGGGCCATTTGCAGTCGGAGGCGAACATCACTTATATCATCTGCACTCTGTTCAGCGGCCCCTGCACAGTTATAGCTGCCCGGAGGGCGCCCTTGCCTCCCTACCCCACCTCGCCTGGTTGGGAGCAAGGGGATGAAGATACTGGACTAAGGGGGGGATGTTATATTTATTGTGTGGGGAATTGTGAGTGGGAGGGGTTAAAAAATTGGGTAGTGGGTCGGGTGGGCTGGGGTTGGGTATGGTGTGGGGGTTAGCAGTCTCCCTCTAGTGGTAGGAAAGGGAGGTGGAGGGAGTGGAGGGGAACCCCTGGTGTGAGCGGGGGCGACCCTCCAGGGGGGAGGGTTGCCCGCCGGTGGCAGAAGCAGACAGGAGGGGGTTGGGGGTGGGGTCTCTCTCGCTGGCCTGTCGGGGCAGCCTAAGGAGGATGAGTGTCTAACGAGGTTCTCTGAGGATGGGAGGGCTTCCGCAGCCATTGGGGTTGTTACAGGTTGGGGGAGATATGGTCCAAAGGGGAGGTGTGTTCCATCAGTGAAGAGGGAGTGGTGCCTTGTGCCCATTCCTGTCTCAACCCCCCATGTGGGCAGGTTGAGGGTCAAGGCTCAGGAGGCCCCAGGTCTTGTTTTGGTGCTGCTGAACATGAGGTCGGTTGTCAATAAGTCATCTACTATCTGGGAGTTAATCCCGGAATGGGATGCCAACCTCGTGTGTATTAGAGAGACCTAGCTGGACAATGAATCGGGCCCTATTTTGGCCGACCTTGTTCCTGCTGGATTCTCTGTGCAGCATCAGCCTTGGCTGGAGGGACGGGGGTGGGTGGGTGTAGCCACTGTTATCAAGAATGCATTGTCTTTTAGGAGGTATCAGGTGCAGGCTCCACCAGGTGTGGAGTGTCTCCATCTTGTGTTGGATTTGGCTGGGGACAGATTAGAGGTACTGCTGGTGTACTGTGCACCCAATTGCCCAGTGACATCCCTACATGCTCTTGCTGATCTGGTGTCAGACGTGATCCTTCGGACCCCTAGATTAGTGGTCCTGGGGGATTTTAACATCCACGCTGACCCCGATCTTGGAGGAGTGAGGCATGAGTTCATAGCCTCCTTGACAACCATGGGCCTATCCCAAATCATCTGTAGTTCCACATATGAGGAGGGACATACACTGGATTTGGTTTTCTGCACCGGCCTTGAGGGATGTGTGTATGTCAGTTAGTAGGAGTCGGGGGTGGAACCCTTGTCATGGTCTGCCCATTACCTCCTTAAGGCGTGCATCCTGGCGCATGTCAGCCCCCAGCAGGGTGCAGGACCTATTAGATTGGTCCACCCCTGGAGATTTATGGACCCGGATCAGTTCTGGAATGCTCTGGGGGAGTTTCCCCTGGACCTTGATACCCGCTCTGTTGAGGATATCATAGCCTTCTGGAACACCTTGTTGGCTGAGACCATTGACAGAGTGGCTCCCAGGCGTCCGCTGCCCTCCCGAGTTTCCCGCAGGTCTCCTTCGTTTACTGAGGGCCTGCGGTGTTTGAAGCGGGAGAGCAGGCGGTTAGAGCGATGGTGGCGCTGGACTCAACAAGTATGATTGATCCAGCATAAGAGCAGTTTAAAGACTTATGCTGTGGCAGTGCAGGCAGCAAAGAAGCAGTTCTTTGCTGCCCTCATTGCATCTGCAAAGTCATGTCCAGCGGAGCTTTTCCGGGTGGTGAAAGGCTTGGTCAGTCCTGCCTGCCTCCACCTGGACCTGGAGCAATCCAGTGACTGCTGTGACCAGTTTACTGAGTACTTTTGTAGATAAGATCGCGTGCATCCGCCATGATTTTTGGACCACAGTTATTGCAGAGGATCATCTTGGGGCTATGGATGCCCCATCCTGTCCTGTTTTGTGGGATCAGTTTCAGATGGTGTCACCTGCCGATGTGGAGTCCTGGTTGGGATCTGTTCGTGCCACTACTTGTGAACAAGATCCACGCCCATCCTGGTTGGTGAAAGCCAGCCAGGACACGTTACTGCCGTTGCTGGATGAGGTGGTTAGTGCCTCCCTTTGGGATGGCAGGCTGCCTGACTGCCTGAAAGAGGCTGTGGTTAGGCCCCTGCTCAAGAAACCATCTCCCCTTTTTAGGAAAGATTATTGAACGGGCTGTGGCACAGCAGTTCCAGGAACATCTGGACCTCACCGGTTTCCCCTTTCAGTCTGGTTTTTGGCCTGGGTATGGTACGGAGACTGCATTGATGGCTTTGGTTGACGATCTCCATCTGGCATTGGACCAGGGTCGTCAGACCTTACTGGTCCTGCTAGACCTTTCGGCTGCATTTAACACAGTCAATCATGAGGTGTTGGTGACTCGCCTGCGGGACTGTACTGGGATTGACGGAATGGTCTTGGACTGGTTTCATTCATTCCTGGCCAGGAGAACTCATCAGGTGGTCTTGGGGTAGTATACGTCTTCCCCCCAGGACCTCACGTGTGATGTCCCGCAGGGTGCAATTTTGTCCCCCCTCTTGTTTAACATCTATATGCAGCCATTAGGGGAGATCATGAGAGGGTTTCAGGGCATGCAGTGTCATCAGTATGCTGATGACACTCAGCTCTACCTCTCTTTTTCCATCGACCCAGGCCATGCAGTCTCCTTATTTTCCCAGTGTCTGTCAGCTGTGGGGCTTGGATGAGGTTGAGCAATCTGCAATTGAATTCTGACAAGACGGAGGTGATGTTGGTGGGTGAGGGCCTGGGGGTGGTTGAATCTCCTCTTGTTGTGGGGGTTCGCCTTCCCATGGTCTCCTCAAGTGTGGAGTGTCACATTACACGTCACGTGTGTGCCACATGTCACGTGTCACATTAAAGTGAATGGAACTTGTACTGGCACTACCATCTAGGGCCACACTAGACAGACAGAGGTGCATGTTGTTAATCTACAGAATGTTGTGAATTTGTGAGTAGCCTGGATTGTGCCTCCTTTTCTCTAAATACTTTCTCTAAGCAGAGATAAACAGTTTAACTGGAGCAATAAAGGTATGAAAAAAACCAGATGTTGCTTTGCATTTGCTGGAAATGAGGACACAGGAAGCATCACCAATGAATTTCCCCTACTGGTATAAGCCAAGGCTCCCTCTCCCCCTCTCTAACTGAGACTTCATTGCTGTGGTTCAGATGGGAAAAACAAAACCGCCTTTGGTCTTAATGTTGAGAGAGAGCATGGCCTACTTTCCAGAGACGCGCTGTTCTGAACACTCTAGGATTTTGTGGAGCTTCTGCATAGGAACCTGCATTCTTATCAGTCTTAGGTAAGCCAACATAAGTAGGAGCATGGTTTGTGCCGCTGAAGCCGTGGTCACTGTACTACTTTCTTGCTAAAACCCTTGTCCTGTGCAGTTGGGTTTAGACAGATAAGCACTTGCTTTATTGTGAAGAGAGAGCTACACAGAGAGCAAAATGTGTTCTCTCCCTTACTTTTCATTAGTGTTACTGTGGTTGTGTAGCTGGCTAATAAACTACTTGACCTTGGCTCACTTAACCCTCCATGTGCCACACTCCCAGATAGGTTGGTTAGCTTGGCCCTGTTTTTGCTTAGAAGACTAACAGCTACTGGGGGTGTGTGTGTGTAAATCCAGCATTGTGGCTTCACTTTGGCTGCTTCACTAGCCACTGCCAGTTGTACTGAAGGGGTGGGTATAAAAGTGATACTGTGCTGAATGCATCCTGGACGCCTAAGGGCACTCAGGGGATTAATGAACAGTTTTGTAGCCAGCCCAGCCCAAGAATCCCATGAATAATCAATGGTACTTGAGGCTCCTCAGGTAATTGAATTGCAAAGCTGGTAATAACTAGAGATGTATCAGTAGAAGAATTATACTTATGCCGGCTTGTAAATGCACATGGTGATGAGGGGGAAAGAAGCCACCGATCATGAGGATTATTTACCTACTTCTCTTTATATTAAGAAAGGAATCTCAATAAATTTGCCATTCAGATTAATGCGTGTCCTGCCTGAGTCAATGTCTAACACAACTTAAGCTGTGCGTCAGCAAATCTACCACATCCATTGCCAGCAACGGAAATGTTTGACAGCTTTCCTCTTTGAACCTCCTCTCAGATAGCCCCCTCCCTAGCATTAACACTAATTCTGTTTATCATTTGGTAGGTTGTTAGTTACCCATTTTTGTAATTAAACGTTTGAAATGCTAATGTTTTTTGTTTTTGTTTTTATCCTAGCAGTTCCCTCCTAACTGATATTTTTTTCATGAACACACACATACACACATCCCTGTCCTGCATTTTTCTCAGTCTTTAGTTCTGATTTCGTACATATCTGTGGAAGGGCCTGTGTGGTCCAAAAGCTTGTTTACTCTCACCAACAGTAGTTGGTCCATGAAAGATACCATGTGGCAGGGCCCCTCAATTATTGTACTGGGAAATTAGCTTGACCCCGCACAGGATTAGGGGGTGTCACCAACACCCGACCCGCCTGGGGTCTAGTGGCCTAAATTTGCACCTTGCCTCCTCACACTTCTCCCATCAAGGGTATAATTATAAATATAACAAAAGTCAAGTTAGGAACAAGCACATGTGCTTGTAGAGTTCTGTCTCATTCCTGGAGATGCAGCCTGCTCACTATGGAGCAGCCTGGGCAGTAGTGTAGGTTCCTTGAGTTATCTGGTGAGGTCCTCCCTCTGGATCTAGGTTGGGGCTTCCTCCTCCTTGGCAGCCTGGATCTGGGAGATCTCGGTCTCCTCTGCTGTCTCCAGTCAACTGTAATTGGATGTGCTGTAGGCCTTCTTTATATAGGCCTGAGCACAGTCTCGTTGGGTGATTTAAAGGGCCAGCGTCCCTTTTCCCTTTAAGACTGCCTTAGCCAAAGGCAGTTTGTGGCAACACTCTGCCACACTGCATTTGACCTACTTTATCTCCATCTTGGGCATTTGGGACTGATATGGCAAGCAACCAACTCTCTCAAGAAGGGCTCATTTTTTTTTATTTATTTATTTAATTTTCAAAAAGTCTGAAAACTGAAGGTGGCAAAATGAAAACCTCCTGTTTGGGAGTGTGAGTAACCTTATTGTGATTTTAAGGCCGTCTTTGCAGAGATAGTGGGTGTTTACAAACGTGATGCTGACCCAGTAGGGCCCGCTTTGACCTGACTGGGCCAGAATCACAGTGGTACTTTGTTCCTGGTCCTGCCAGATGTGGGCCCAGTACAAACCCTGTCTGGGGTGGTAGCTGGAATCAGAAATGTGGACCTGGATCTAAGTGGGCCCACGGTCCACACCCAGCTCCCACCTAGATGGGCCAGAGTGGGCGAACCAGACAGAAAAGTTTGCTTCCAGCCCAGGCTCCTCCTGGCTTGAGGGGTTGCCATGGTGCCCTGTAACAGGCAGCCATGGCTGTCCATCCTGGCAAGGGGGCACAGGGTGACGCCAGCAGCACAGGGCATGGCTAGGCAGCCTTGCATCACTCCCTGCCCTCCTTTCCTGCTGTGGTAGGCTGTAGAGACATGCGTTCCCATGGCTGGAACGCACCTGGCAGGGGGAAACTGTCCCCCACCCCCCAATAGGGATAACTGACATCTGTCATGTCAGTTAACACCCAGTGTGTGGTTGCCATGTTGGTCTCAAGTAAGAGAGAGGGAGACAAAGTGGTTCAAATTATATCTTTTATTGGACCAACTGCTGTTGGTGAGAATGAGCAAGTTTTCAGACCTCACAGGGTCCTTCCTCAGGCAAGTAGGATAGGCCAGCTTGTTTGAATTATGCTTAAGGTGGCAATGCAGACGTTGCAACATGTATTTTTCATGTGTCTCAGAAAAAATGCATATATGGCAACCCTAATCTGAGGGTTTGGTGAGAGACCCTAAAGAGTGGGGCAGTAGCCCCTGGTCCTGGGTGCCTACCTGACTGCTGTGCTGGGCAGCTGTGAGCCCCTCTCCTCCCATCATCCTTGCTGTGCCTATGTTACTTTCTTTCATTGGTCCCTGGAGCAGGTGGGTGCGATGCATTTCCTCCATTGCAGGGTCAGAGTGGATTAGAAGACAGCACGGGTAGCATTTTGTCATAGCCTTCTCTGGTGAATATTCCTGCTTCTGGCATTTTGCCACCCGAGGCTGCAGAATACCATAGATATGTTGAGTAGAGGGGATGTAACCTCTAACTGCAGTTCTCTATGATGGCAGGGGCTCAGTCCAGATTTACCATTCCCACAATCACTATTCTGGACTGAATTTAATCTGGATTAAAATAAATCCTTGAAAATTAAGATTTAAGATCCTGGAGTAAAACGTAAATCTGGATTTACTCAATCAGGATTAACTGTTCCCATAAACACCTAAATCCAAATGTACAGGGGTTTACGCTGGATTAATGCTTATGCAAAAGCACCCACTGATGCCAAGTTTGGTAAACTTCCAGTAGATCTGGTTTGTGCTGCAGAGGTCCTATTCTACAGTCAGGAAGGGAATCAAGTATTTTTGATCACGAATACAGTCAAATTTTCTGACAAGGACACAAGAATGGGTGTCTGAATATTTTCCCCCAATGACAGTATGTGTAAGGGTCTGAATATTTCCTGCATTGTGTATAAACCATTTTTTCTTTTACCTTCCTTCCCTCTCCCAGAAAGAAAGTTTCAATAGCTCTCTATCGGTACTCCTGCTGTTTAAAAGTCCTGCATCATCCAGCCAAAGAAAATATCCTGCAACTTAAATGAACAGCACTACAATTTGAATATCGAATTCCAGAGACTTGAATGAATTATCACAGCAAACAGTTTGTTCCCGCACAGGAAATAAGGCACTTACTCAAATAAAACACAGACCACGTAAATATGGGTGAACTGGCCGCAACTGTTTATTAAACAACCAGCCAAACGATAACCTGTTGAAGAACAGAAACCAATTAAGAACCCAATCACCCTATCAACGAGAATGGTGGATCCCAAATGCATTTAATTTGCTAGGAATAGCCAATTAGAATGCATTAGAATTACCCCTCAAGCCAATCAATTAGGTAAATGATTTGGGTGAGTCCTAAGGGGAGTGATGGTACACTACGACATATTATCCCTTGGCCATAATGACCCTCACTCTCCACGTTCAGTACCATGTAATGTGATCAATCCGGATTGGAGTTACCAGTCCAATCCCTTCCGCCTGTGGACCACCTTGGTCCATACCCAAAGGAGGAACTAACAACAGGCGTCACATCAGGACTACTTAGATCCTACCATGTGACACCCGACGCCAATCCCCCTTTTCTGGAATAACAGCAGGGTGCCCTTCCCTTAACTGCTTCCCAGGTCCAACCACCTGGAGGCCTACCATAATCCACCTATCAGATGTCTCTCAAAGCCACCAGGCCAATTCCACAATCCTACTCCAAATTTTTCCACTGTACTGAATACCGTCACCAAGTTCAGCAACACTTATTGTGTGAACGCACCCCAAACTCACCCCATTAATTTCCCCTTAACCCAGGCATTGTAACAGAATTTCCCGGACATTCCCCAGATATAAATCCATTCCTTTTTCAGACTGGTGCACCCCATCACTCCAATATAACTCAGGCCTAGTCCAGGATATCTCCCCATGGACCAACCATATACCCTCTGTCTGTTCAATAACCCTTTTTATCTTGTTATTGACCCGTTTTTGAGATCGATCCACCGTTCTCACACTGTTAGCTCCTGGCCACTTTATTCTCTGTAACAGTGCTGTAAATATCAACAGCGTTCCGGGAAACATATCCCTGATTTGGAGCTAATCTTGTCACACCATGATGGACAAGTCCAAACCTGATCCCCTTGTGAGATCATTCTCCCCCAAGTGGAACAATATAACATCGGGCAGGGGGGCTCCCCATCCAGCCAAGAAACGTTGTCATCAGTTGGGGCCACAACATGCCCCTCTTACTCCTCCATACCACCTCGGCTTGAGAGGCTAGCCCCAACTGGGACCCCCAACCTGAACTCCCAGCCCTCCTTTTTGCCCAGACAACAAAACTATGCCCTATCATCCAAATGACCTTCCTGTCCAAGCCATGCTGCAACCCTGCAACATAAAGAAAATTAACCATTGTAACTATATTGCTGCTCCAACCCTTAACCTACTCTCCCTACAGGGGGCGAATATACGACTTGAACGCCGATGATCGCCACCTGCCCACTGACATAATATTTTCCGGCGACACACCCGTCACCGCTGCAGTGGATGCTTCCCTGATCCTGAAAGAGTGGGAACTGAACCTTCCCACCACCCCTAAGGTGGCCAAACAGCGCCTCATAACTACGACAAACTGGTATCGCGAAAGCGGCAGGCCTGAGCGGTGAACAAACAACGCCCCCAAAATCCCAGGTCTCACCGCTAAAAAAGTCATTAAACAAGAGACCAGACAGATCAATGGTTCGACAGCTCTAAAAAATACCACCCTGGCACCCTTCCTTTTCTGATCAGTCTTCGACACCTGAATACTGATCTCCACTCTATCATCCCCTAGTAACACATCTCCAATCTGTAAATCTCTACCTGACCGGTCTGCTCACAAGCTCATTACCAATTAACTAACTTGCAATGCCATGAAAAAGGCAATAACGAAGGCCGTGTGAAACAATTTAACTTCACCCTCATACACACAAATCTCCCCCAATTTACTAACCATGTCTGCCAACAACTTGGGGGACATAGGCACCCTACTATCAGTCCTATCCCTTCCCTGCCATCTCCATGACTCAAGCATAGCCCTAAGTATTGGAGATCCAGTCAATTCTGAATTACCGAACATTTTTGACAAGAAGGAAATGGCCGACCACTTCCCCACAATCGTGCCCAATGCCAAAACTTTCTGTCGAAGTATCAGCCAAAATTGGATCACCTGCATCAAGGGGATCGTAAACATTATTAACCAACCCCTTTTGCTAGCAAAAACACAAAATTCATACAGTCGCCATGTGGCCGGGGAGACCAAGCCCTTTACTGTCTCTATGACCTCTAAGATCCAAGGCTCCAGAGCTCTCGAGGAATGAATTCCTGCTTCTCCTTGGCCAGTGGAGCGAGCTCCTGAAAACGTTGGATCTGAAAACGAGAAAGGGCATCAGCAATCTCGTTGACCACTCCTGGCATGTGCTTAGCACAGAAAACTATGTTGTGCTTTAAGCACCACAAAACGAAAAATCTCAGCAAGCGCATTACCCTCTCAGATTTTGAGAACAAACCATTTACAATGTGCACAACCACTAGGTTGTCACACCAGAATAGCACTTTCTTATTCCTAAAATGCTCAACCCACAAATAAACTGACACAACTATTGGAAACAGTTCCAAGAACGTTAAGTCCCTTAAAATACCCGCAACACCCCAGTGGACTGGCCACCACTCTGAACACCAATTCCCTTGGAAATAAATTCCAAACCCAGACGCATCTGTTGTGTCAGAATGCACCTGCAACTCAGCCTCCAGGCAAACTACCTCTCTCCACATGCTGACCCCATTGTGACTGTGCAGGAATTCCATCCACACTCCCAAGTCATCCCTCATTTCCTTGGTCACTCTGATATGGTGGTGTGGCAAGGTAACCCGGGATGTCTTGGCATAAAGGTGAGACAAAAACGCTCTGCTGGGCACTACCACCTGGCAGATGAAATTCAACTTTCCCAACAAGTATTGCAATGCCCGCAACGTTACCATGCCTGCCCCCATGCAGACAGAAATGTCGCACCACAGTACCCTCAACTTATCCTCTGGTAGACGGGAACACTGTGCCTCAGAGTCCAGTTCTATCCCCGAATAGGTCAAGACGGAAGCTGGCCCTTCCGTCTTTTCCTCCACCAGAGGCATCACAACTAACTCGGAAACTCTCCTGAAGGACGTTAACAACTCCGCACACTCTGACGACCCTGATTTTCCAATAAACAAATAATCGTCAAGATAATGAGAAATTTGCATTGACCTCATCCAGCGTTTAATGATCCATTCCAACGCCGAGCTGAATTTCTCAAAAATGGCACATGAGATAGAACATCCCATGGGCATCGCTTTATCATAGTAAAACTGGCCCCCAAATGCAAACAAATTGAAATCCCTGGGGTGTACAGGCAAGAGGCGGAAAGCAGATTTCACGTCGCTCTTTGCCATCAGGGCGCCTCTACCACACTCCTGTACCAATTCCACCACTCTGTCAAAGGAAGCCTAGTGGACCGTACACAGCTCAGGTGGAATGGAATCATTCGCCAAAGACCCCCTAGGATGAGACAAGTGATGAATCAACCGATACTCCCCGGGAGCCTTCTTTGGCACTATGCCTAACAGTGACATGCTCAAGTTTTTCATCAGCAGCGAGTCAAATGGGCCCGCAACTCGGCCTTGAGCTAATTCCTTCATTATCTTATTCTTGACCTGTGAGTGTGTGCAGCTGGGAGAGGAGGGGCTTGGAACAGGGGAGAAGCTACCGCTTGGGCTCACTCATTGGCTGTCTTCATCTTCCCCCCCCCCCAGGTATATTATACAGGGGCTGGGGCCCTTTGGGCATGAGTGTGTGCAGCTGGGAGAGGAGGGGCTTGGAACAGGGGAGAAGCTACCGCTTGGGCCCACTCATTGGCTGTCTTCATCTTTCCCCCCCAGGTATATTATACAGGGGCTGGGGCCCTTTGGGTGACAGCCCTTGGGCGGCAGCCTGAAGGGCGACACCCAAAGGGTGTCAGTCGTTAGCGGGGCCGTTTGTGGGGCCGTGTTGGAGTTGGAGTCACCCCCCTTCATTGTATGTCTGCTGACTTGGATGTAGCTGATTTGTCTGAAGCCTGGAATAGCACTCTCCAACTTGACTCGCCGCCTGTTGCTGGAGCTCCTGCCAGGGGAATAGCTATTTTCCACCTGCCTGGTTGTTACTGCTTCACTTCCTGCCAGGCGGTGGCGCAGAGGCACAGACAGGCAAGAGTAAAGCCTGCCTTGTGTCACCTGGGAGCCCCTGAGAGACTGGAACATTGTAGCACCCGAGCGAGAATAGTCTCGAGTGTGCCTGCACCCCGAGCAGGGAATCCCTGGCGGCTTGATCAAAGCTTTTGTGGACCCCGGTGGTGCCAAAGCACCTGCAGTCTTTAGGCGCTGGTGTGGGGCGCAGGCAGTTTCTCTTTGCTCTTTGGTCATGTACTGGGACTGTGGCTTAGTAGGGACTGGGATCAGTTTTTTGTGTGTGCACTCCTTTTCACCCATATGCTAACAAGGAAGCACACAGGCAAGGGAAAGGGCCCTTTTGTGGTTCGGTCCAAGCAGAGGGTCCTGGAGGACTTTGTCTCAGTGGGGCGTGACACCACTAAGGGTAAGGGGAAGAAATTGACTCCCAGCCCCTTGCCAATCTCTTTGCAGGGGGTCAGGCCTCCCTCCCCAGCTTCATCTCCAGTTTCTCCCCCCAGTATTGGTACGCAAGAGTCTGGCCTAGTTAGTGCATCATTATTAAATCAAAGAGACCTCCTCCAGTCAGGATCAGTAACCCAACAAGATCTCCTGTCTACTGTCCTGATTAAGGAAGTGGCTTCCCAGTTGACTACCATAATTAATATGCTGAAGGAGCAAGAGTTACAGTGGGAGATGGTAAATGAACTTGCTCGTGAAATGAAAATTTTAAATTTGAAACTGGAATTCTGCCAGATGGTGGAGAAAACTGAGGGTAGAACAGAATTAACGGTCAACCAGTTCGTACGTCCCTCCTCTAGTTTAGAGGAAGGGGAGGTGTGTTTAGAGGCAGAGGATTTTGCACCTAAAAGGACCTTTAGTAGACCCCCCCACCAGGTCGGTAGAGGCTTTAACATCTAAACCTAGGGGACAAATCCATGAGAGCCCGAGACTGTTTCCGAGAGCCCATTCATTTTATATTAGACCACTGCCTAATGGTGTTTGTCCAGCCTGGAGAACTAAAAAGGACATCCAGATCCATCTGTCCTCTATATTGGGTGAGCCTGTCCCTAGGAAATCTATTGGCAAATTTCGCTCAGTACCATCCCAAGGTAGAACCCAACGTTTAATTGCATACTTTCACAACTTAGAACTGGTCCTGTATTTGCTGTTCCATACCCCCCTTTTCTTTTCTTTTCTTGGGGGATCAGATGGAGGAAGTTTATGAGTACATGGAGCAGGATGTCTCTCCTCCAATGGCTGACAATACCTGGGGTTCATCACAGGGTGGTGCTGGTAGTCTTGTAGGGGGAAAGACTGGGGTATACTCACCTGGTTTAGGGAGGGAACCTACTAATCTTACCCCTCCCTCAATAAACAACAGATTTATGAGTATGGCTATGCAGACAAGTACTCGCCTCCAGCTGAGGCCAAGGAGCAGGAAGTAGTGAGGTCAGCAAAGGAGCTGGTAGCCCTCTCCAAGGAAATAGGTACCCTGATGCTTGAAACTAGCCACAATCTTTCCTTGGAACCCATAGAAGTCACACAGTGCTAACGGTTAGATAACTCGCTCCAATCTCAAGGTAGAGGAAATGAGAGCCAGCAGGAAGGTTTATTAAATTCCTTAGAAAGCTCTCAGGGAACGGGCGGGGATGTTAACATCAGGGATAAGTGTGTGGTCTCTGTTAACACATATAATAACTTAGAACTGTCAGCATTAAATGTGGATTCCTCTCCCTGGATGATAACATCCCAGGGCACTAGTATGTACTCCCGAATTAATCGTACCCAGAACTCAGCAGAAGAAAAATTTCATCAAAGTTGGCTTCTACTTTTAAAACCTGACTAACACCCAATTTAGGGGCTGGGTCCATTTCCATCTGCTCGTGGAATATCGCAGGGTGGGTTAGACAGCACAGATCCAGAGTTCATTGCATACGTTAGAAATTTTCATATCTTACTCATCCAGGAGACTTGGGTCAAGATGCCGTTAGAATTAGAGGGGTTTGTAATGTATGACCTCCCAGCAGTAGCTTTCAGCGCTAAAGGGAGGGCATGCGGTGGTCTGGGTTGTTTAAATGATTCCTGCCTCCCTGTGAGGGATTTTCAGATTATTTCATTTTAGCAACTGGTATTGGGCTTTGTTGCAAAGATAGGAGGTTGAACATGGATTGTTCTTACAATATATTTTCCACCTAGCAACGCCCATTCATACAGAGAGGACAGTTGGGATGCATTACGGCAATTCATTGAGGAACTTTTGTGCAAATATCCAGAGGGACTTTTAGTCCTGCTGGGGGATTTCAACGTGAGACTTGGTCCAAATGACCAAGCTATCGCTCCCTATTGTGATATGTCAGTTATCCCACAGCTCGACCCGTTTAACCCCAGGAAATCGAGGGACATTAAAACCAACTCCTCAGGGGTCAGATTTGCCCATTTCCTAGTGGAATGTAACTTACATTGTCTGAATGGCTCAGGATTTAGTGACTTACAAGGAGAATACACGTATCTGGGCCCGTTAGGAGCCAGTGTGGTTGATTATGCTTTGGTCACCTCCTCAGTTTTGCCTCTGGTTAAAGGTTTTGGTGTTGGAGTGAGCTTCATCGGAGACCACCTTCCAATAGTATTATCACTGCACATTAATGATTCAGAGGCACTAGCTCTCGATGCTCCTGCCTTGCCCTCAACTCATTTCGAAATTTGTAAAGCTCCACTGTGGGAAGGGGCTCAAAAACTGATAGTGGAGTACATGATTCAGCAGCCAATGATAAACGAGCTAAGGGATCAGATGCTTCAAGCGCTGGACAGTGCAGCAGTGGTGGAGAGGTATGTTCAATTAAGCCAGAGTTTTACACAACAGCTACGGATAGGAGAGACTAACTTAGATTTACCTAAAAAAGATAAACCCTGGTATGATGGAGATTGTCGTCATCTCCGAGCCAGATTAAAAACTTCACTCTGGTCCTATAGGCTGACCCCCTCACAAGGCTGCTTATAGAATATACCACCTTTAGAACAGTTTATAGGCAGCTCATTGTGAGGAAAAAGAAGGAATCTGTTGAACATCAATGGATGGAGCTTCTGCAGGCAGTGGAGTCGAAGGATACCCGGAGATTCTGGCAGCTGGTTAATAAGCCATCTGGTCCTGTATTGAGAGATTGGAGTCTGCCAATAACCCTGGCTAGCTGGGCCGATTACTTTGCTGGGCTTTACCATGCAGTAGAGGAATCTCTGCCTTATAACTGTCCCCCTATGCTATTAGCGGAGGCGCCTGAGTGGCCACCAGTCATGGCTTCTGATGTTGAGTTGTTAATCAATTCATTCAGGAGTAACAAGGCTTCTGGCCCTGATCGCCTGCACATAAACTTCATCAAAGCACATAAAAGCTGGTGGATCCCTCCCTTAATGGTGCTTTTTACTGCCATTAACAACACTGGCAGGGTCCCACCGGAGTGGGGGAGGGCATTAATTGTACCTATTTTTAAAAAAGGTCTGCCGTCTAACCCGGCGAACTACAGACCAATCAGTCTTTTGTGTGTCATCGGAAAGGTTTATGCAAAATACCTTTTAAATAGGCTGGTTGTCTGGATGGAACAACAGAAAATAATCGCCCCAGAGCAGGCAGGATTCCAAAGTGGACGATCAACAATGGAGCAGTGTTTTATTCTCTCATTTTTGATTTCCAAGTATAAAACTGCGAAAGGACAGCTCTATGCTGTCTTTTTGGATCTGCGGGCTGCCTTTGACTCAGTTAACAGGGGGATCCTGTGGAAGAAATTCTGGGATTCCTCTGTCGACAGCAGGCTTCTTTATCTTATCCGTGCATTACACTCAGATACCTTGCTTATGATAAAAGTTGATCATCAGGGTCATGTCATTCCGTTGATTAAAACTTCCCTGGGTGTAAAACAGGGATGTGTTTTTGCTCCAGCTCTTTTTAATTTTTATATCAATCAATTTATTTCTGAGATAGCAGTCCCGTCTTGTTTTCCTCCAAAACTTGCAGCCAGACCAGTTGACTGCTTATGCTACGCTGATGATGTGGTTTTGCTCTCGCAGACCAGGATTGGACTCAAGAGGCAGCTGAATTTATTTTCCAGCTTTTGTGAGATCAATCAGCTGACACTCAACTTTGATAAGTCAAAGATTGTTGTTTTTAACAATAAGAGAAGGGTCCAAACATGGGATATTAGAGGGCAGCCGTTACAGCAGGTATCTACCTTCAAATATCTAGGACTTTATTTCCATCAGTCAGGGACATGGAGGGTACATATCTCAAGAGCCATCTCCGCAGTAGAAGGCCCTGCTTTAGCTATTACAAAAAGTTTCAACCGGCAAAATAAAACCCCAATAGAGGCAGCTATTCGAGTTTTTAATGCCAAAATTAGAGCCCAATTGCTCTATGGGGCAGAGGTATGGGCGCCACATCTAAAGCAAAAATTAAATGTAACTAAATCAAAGTTTTTGGTAAGCCTTCTGGGATTTCCAGTGGGTACGCCACATGCGTCACTTAGATGTGAACTGGGACAAAGAAGTTGGCAGCAGATAGCCATGGAAATGGCACTCAAATTTTGGGCTAGGTTAAAGACATGCCATTCATCAGAACTTCTGATTGAGCTTCTGAAAGATCCTCATGTTAGTCCGTGGTTCAGAAAGGTTGAGGGGCACCTTCAGAATATGGGACTTTCCAAGAATTATTTAGCTTATAAACCCTCGGTTGTACTTAGAAAAGAAATTTTAACCCGAGCAGAGGACATCTATCATCAGGAGGAATTAGGAAAACTTCATAGCTCAGTCCATCTAAAGGCATACTCTGATTGGGTTCCGCCAATGGGCCAGATGGCTGCTTATCTTACAGAACCCATATCCTTGAGGACAAAGCGACTGATTTTACGGGCAAGGGTCAACGCTATGCCCTCACAGGTTTTGGAGGGAAGAAGGAGGGGGATCCCTTTTTTGGAGAGAATCTGCTCATTTGACAATTTGACAGTAGAAACACCAGGACATATGATTCTTCACTGTCATGTGTACGATGATGCTGGGGGAAATACCTGGATTCCCTCCTAGCAAAATACCCGGGGAGATCGGAGGATACTTTCCTGGATATATTATTGAACTCTGTTGACACCTATACCATTAAGCACCTGGCATGTTTTCTATTACAGCAGGCCCATGCTAGGCAAAAAAAAATTGAATAGTAAACCCATCTTAGCTAGCCCTCTAGATGGAAGGAGGATGGACGTGTGGGGAGATAGCTCATGTGGAGATTATGATCAACTAAATGTCTGTAACAACATATCAGTTATAGGTTGATATTTTTAAGATTATGATTAGCTGGTCTTATTATTAGAGCTGTGGGTGGCTAGTGGAGGTTGGGTCTCTTGTATTGTGCTAGGGTTAAACTTGGAGAACCCATTTTATGGTATACGCTGGCTAAATGTCAATGGGTTGTACTGAGAGTTAAGGGATCTTCCGGGGCACAGAGTACCGTGGTCATTAGTTGTTAACTCTGCATATTGATATTAAATCAAACTTGTTTTACTGTTTAGAGGTAAGAATCATGTCACTGTTCCCTGTGTTTGTGATTATTGTATGAACGTGTATATTTGTACTGCAATGGCCTCAGGCTACGCTTAATAAATGAAATGAAATGAACTATTCTTGACCAACCCTTCCAAGCCTACTACTGATCTTAAATTTCTTACCATCGTGTGTTCCCGCCTGCCTTCAAAAGGAATCTCAACCTCCCGTTTAAAACCATTAACGATATAACTTGCTAGGGCAGGGTCTGGGTAATCTCCCAACAAATGCTCCAACACCCACCATCTAACTGGTGTTGGGGCCCTTCCCTGCACCTGCCTGTGCTGCTCCATTGCCTTTCCCTGCCCCCAGCTGGAAACCCCTCTTCCCTCTCTGACTTGCGCCATGCCTGCACTGACAACTAGTGGAGGGGTGGGACCCTTCACATTGCAAACATGTGTGCCGGAACCTGCAGAAGGATCGAAAACACTTTCCTTCATTAAAGTCCCAGCACGCC
The DNA here is from genome assembly GCA_003113815.1 of Sphenodon punctatus. Taxonomy (NCBI): domain Eukaryota; kingdom Metazoa; phylum Chordata; class Lepidosauria; order Sphenodontia; family Sphenodontidae; genus Sphenodon; species Sphenodon punctatus. The sequence continues at coordinate 267,034 of QEPC01010709.1, forward strand.
AGCGACTGCTGTCCCTTCTTTGCCTGTTCCCCATGAAAAGTGTCCGAGGGTTGCCTGCCACCCTTGACAATAATGTACCGGCTGTCAGCACGCACTACCTCCTTTCCCTGAACACACTCCAACCAGAGGTCATGATCCTTTATGTCCCAGCGTACCCCGGGTGTAATTGCTGCATTCCGACGGAATGCTTCGTCATAATGCAACCATCCAAATCCCTCCTTTGTCAGGTACGCCCGCCTGACTATATTGAAGTACTTCCACAATGCCACCGCCCTATCCGGAAATGCCTGCATCACCACTCCTGCGTATACAATGAATGCTGACTCCCAATTGGCCCAATTCCTGTCAATCCTGTGCCTCTTTGCCCTCTCCAGCTCCTTCGATTCAGGCCGCGCATTAGAATCTGGAATTGGGTCGCAAAAGAGGATGCCAAACAAATTAATATAGTCTCCTTTCCATATCGTTTCCCGTACCGATTGCAGGAGGTGCACCCCCAGTGGAGCCAAAACCCAGGCATACCCGCCCCCCTGCAATGGGGGGATCTCCTGTATAGTCGCCCCCCCCAGTAGAAGCCACACCCTGAACACCCACGCCAGACATTGACGTGGCCTGCACACTCACTGCCCCAACCTGCATTGCCTGCACCCCAGTATCCGCTGCCTGCAACACTGACCACTGTGGGCGCCAGACATTATCCACCCACACTAGTTGGTTTGGGTCCTGCTGTACAAGCAGTTGACCCATACCCACCCCCGGCAACCCCGCTCTGGGTTGCCCCACCCTCGCCTCCCTGGGGGGTTCAACCGTTACCCCACCTGTCTCCCCCGCATCACCGCCACTGAATGGCATCACCCCCTGTTGCCCCTGATGACAACCTCCTTCCATACCCTGCTCTGCTCCGAGTGCCTGCGAGAGGTGGGACCAACTCACCCACACAGGCCCCCAATGTAGCCATAACAATAACAGCCTGCTGGTCCCCTGGCCTTGCTGTCAGTGCCACACTGGGACAAGGTCCAGCATATCCCTCCAGCAGCTGAGCAAGTCTCATGATCTGGTGCTCCATACGGTTGACCTGCTCCGCAAGAACCTCGACAGATGGCCCTCCCCGCTCCTGCCTCTCCAATTCACGAGGCTGCAAAGAAAGATCTTGTGAAATCTGGCTCTGTCTTCCAAATACCGGACCTCCCCCTCTTCCTAGCTCCAAACCCCCCAATGCCTCAAGGCAAGTCATCACATTGTCCCACCCTGCCATCTTTGCCTCCATAGCCTGAAAAAAGGCCTATTCGTGCCCATGCTGGAGCCAGGCAGCAGGGGACTGCTGCATCACTGGAGCGCACAATACCCCCCCCCAGTGCCACCTATGGGGACCAACTCAAACTCCCTACGCTGCTGGGAGAACTTAAGACCAGCGAGCCGCCCGGCTGAGTCGAGCCCTCCAGTCCCTTTCTTCCCAACCCGCTGCCCTTGGACATTATTTCCCGGGTGGGAGCGAGACAGCAAGTCCCTGAGCCCGACCCCAGAGGACCTCTCTAGCATCATCTCTTGCCACCAGCCCATCTGCACAGGGATTGAGAACAGCTGTGAGCAGGGAGGAGCTACACTGCCAGAAGAACTTAAGACCAGCGAGCCGCCTGGCGGTGCTGGAGGCACGCGCAAGGGCAGCGCACCTAAGGGCTGCGCGTGCAAGGGCGCGCCCTTGTGCATGCGGCCTTAGGCGCTGGCTGGCCAGGCGAGGGCATCCGATGTGCTGTCAGTTTTTTGGAGGCTGGCTGTGTTTTGATATAGGGGTGGGATTGAAGAGCCCCTTTTTATAAATTTATTTTTGTATATTAACTTAGTTACTCCTTCCATTTTAGTGATTTACTCTTCTAGAATACAATGACAAGGAAGAGTAAGAAACAGGGGGTTATAACCAGGACATGGGCTAGGCAGCAACAGTTAATGGAATGTCTTGCCTTGGTTACACCCTCCCCTGGGTCCAGGCGGGATGGGCTGCCGCAGGAACCCTTGTGTCCTTCTATGGTTGAACCTGTAATAGGACGGGCTCCTTTGACCATTGGCAGGGATACTCCATCTCCCTCCTTGTTGCATGGATCCGGGAATTTGGAGGTAGGGATATCCGGAGACGGTTCTGGGTTGTCGACTCTATTCAGGCCGGGTATTCCAGATCCTTCATTGCTAAAGTGTGCCCAGGCATTTAAACAGCAGGGGGAGAGATTGCTGTCCATGGCTGCCAAATCCCGGGGGCATTCCGGGGTTGCTCCGGGCCCCCGGGTTGCTCCTATGGAGAATGGAATTTGTGCTTCCCAAGATCTAATAGGGAAAACTGAGCCCCAACTTTTAGCTGCCCCGATAGCAGATGGGGATAATATCGGGCCGTGTTTTCGGCCAGCTATACAGGAGGATTCGGCCTTAGAGTTGTCATGTGCTCCCGCCAAACCTTTGCCCCCTCCTTCAGCACAGGACAGGAAGTTATGGGGAGAAATGAATCAATCCTGTCAGGATTTAGGAAAGGGGGTCTTTCTGAGATGTCCTCTGGTGTGCTGACTACTACCAGAGTTAGCACCTTAGGATCCCAAGAGGACCACATCTCCTGTTCCCCTCATCAGTTGGAGGAGACGGAGCCTCCCTCTTGTGGGATTGCAGGGCGGGAGGGAGCCCCTACTACTCCTTTGGGCTCTCCTTTGAATCTTGGAATTAGCACTCCTGAGATTCAGGAGACCCAGGGCCAGGCTTGTGGCTGTTTTTTGCAGGCAGAAGCACTGAGGTCACTCACGATACGAGTTGAGGAGATTGCCTCTAAACGTCAGGCCCTCCAGCAGCAGATGAATGGGACTTGGGATTGTGTCAATGAACCAAGAAGTAATAAGATTGTGGTGGAGCCCCAGAAAGTGGAGCGGTCATCTCAAACAGTCCTTTCGTATGGAAAAGCCTGCTCTGGGGTTTTACCACCAATGGATAAGGAGGTCTGGGAAACCACTTCTGTTACTGATGCTTTGACCTTCACAGTTTATCCATTGCTATCTGGAGCTCTCCCCCGTTGGGACTCAAAGTTTTGCATTACGCATCATGTTTCTGTTATTTTGGGTTGTCGTTTCTTGCCATCCTATATAGTTCGGGATTTTTTCTTTGCCAGTTAGGGGTAGAGTTTCATGGTTAGTTGTTTATTTTCGCTCCCCTGCCATAGCAAAACGGCTTTTGTCCAATGCTCATCAATTTAGGTCATGGGGAGTTTATGTAGCCAAAGTTTATATGAAGAAGGTATTGTCCCTCTAATGCCCCAAGCTTTGTCCAATACCTTAGTCCCTTGGGTGGGAAATTCCACTTTGCTCCTCCTATCTAGGAGGAAGTTAGGCACTATACGGGATACCTCCGTGGGCTTAAAGAGCTAGCCCAAATTGAAGTCCTTTGTGCTCCTTCTGTCTTAGCTTCGGTTTGTGGCTCCACTGTCTCCACAGTTCCGGCTCTATCTAAGCCGGATCATTCCACCCCCAGGGCCTGTTCCAGGATGCCTTCTCCGGCGGCGATAGTTGTGCAGAGTCTGCCAAGTATCCAAGCCGCTAGTGTATCTTTAGGACAAGTTTGCAAAGCTCGTACATCTCCAAATGTTCCCTTACCTGTAAGGCAGGTGTCCCAGTTCCAATGTCCTATCGTTTTAAGCCCTGACCTTGATAAACAAGGTGCAGCCAAAAATAAGTTGGGCTTTCCTTCTAGAGGGGCCTCGATTTTTGAAGAGCTTTTGGCTGTTGATCATGTATGTAGGTCTACTGTTAGCGGGTCTATGGGAAATTGTAGCTGATTGTGCGGGGCAATTCTAGACTAAAGCTTCTGTTGTCCTTAGGGTGTACCCTAAAAATATTTTATAAATAATTATTAGGGTTGGGAGGGGAATTATTTAGGGTAAAACAATTTTGTGCATATGTATTGTATTTTTGTTGTTCGTAAGCAATGGTCTATGGCTAAGCTAATAAATTCTACTCTACTCTAAAACTCCCTCGCAGGAGGAGCTGGCACCCCAGAGGGGCCAGGTCTGACTGGCTGCAAGTGAACGGTCTGTGCAGCCCCCCCTCTACGCCCTGCCACCTCCAGTGGAACAACAGGCCCAAGAAGAGTCCCATCTCCAGCATACATCCCCGAAGCTGCGGGGCATGGGGCATGCGAAACAGCCCCCTTGTGCTGACCCCTCTTTCCCTGGGGCCTGCCAGCCACTTGACCCTTCTTCACTCTGCCCATAATGCCCCAGGAGGGGGGGAGGGGTCCTCAACCCTGCCTCCCAGTCAGGCACTACAATTACCCCACCGATTACCTCACCCCACCAAGGCGCTGATGCACTACATGAAAGGAGGGGGGTGTCCTCACTCCTGACACCCCACCAGGCACTGATATATTGCCTAATGAGCGGGGGGGATCTCCAGCCCTACCACCCCCACCAAAGCCCTAATGGACAAAAGGAAGAAGGGGTTCATATCCCCACCTCCCCACGCCACTGCCCCACCCGGTTCACCCATCCCCTCAGGTCACAAAGCGAAGAAACTGCAAGGAGGTAGGTGGGGGGGGGAGGATCCGATCCTCCAGCACCTCAATTCCCTACCACTCCCCACAACCAGTGAGCCCCCACTACTCCCTTGTCTGGCTCCTGCTGCCTGCTCACTACTCTCCCCCCACCCCCCGCACCCAAGGCCCTCCTGAGCTGCACTCCAGAATGCGTCCTCTTCTGGAGCTGAGAACGGATGAATGCCAGCCTCTCAGCGCCTCCCCCATCATGTGGCCCACCTGGGCCAATCCGAAGGGTGCATTCTCACGCTGTTTCTCCTGCATCCCTTTTGCAAGCTGCAATACCAAAACAGATTGCAACCTGCAAAAGAGCCTCCCCGCCCAGCCAGCTCAGGAGGTGGCGTCCCACCTCCAGCACAGGGTGCCTGATTCCCCTGATGGGGTGGGCACAAACCTTCCCCCACACTGCACAAGGCGGTTAGCCGGGGCCCCTTGTGAACCAATACAGTAGCTAAAATACATTGCACGAAGTAACAATTTTCAATAAAGCACATATTGGCAAGTATTATCTGTTCATTGACAACTCACAAAGCAGGAACCATTGGACAAATAAGTTGTTCTCAAAGTATAACTTAACCAATATTTTAAAATAAACATTAGAGAATTAATACTCACAACATCCCGTGGGGTGCATGTTCCCAAATTATGTGGGGTCACGCCACTTGGGCACATATTCCTAAGTGGAATCATGCCATCTGCTGATGTGGTCACAATTCCAATTGATATCCAATATACTTTGCATGTCATTGTTGCTGGCTGATGTCTTTAGAAAGTCTCAAAATGGGGTCTCAGAAGCAAACATTTTATGACTGTAGGAGATATGTATATATCCATTTTGCAGACAGGTAAACTAAGGAACATTGCACAGGTTGTAATCACTCAGTATTCCAGTTCAGATAAATTCCCTTCCACAAACACACAAATCTGCATGTCTGGGTGCAGCCACACAAGTCATCTACTGCGCCTTTGGCAGTCTTTCCCAAAATGCAATGCACTGTGTGGCTGGTGGTAACCAGATGTGGGATGGGCAGCTGGATTCTACACATGGTGCCCTCAGGGAAAAGGCTGAGGACACAGCACGTAGCAGCCTTCAAAATGAGGCAAGGCTCCCCAAGGCACAGCAGCTCATCCGGCCAGTCAACATCTGCCCTACTGTGCTTCAGAGCTTTGGACAGCGGCTGCTTGCTACAGTTCCACGCAGCCATGCTGTGGCTGGGGGAGGGAGGTAGGACTTGGTGCTCATTCTTTTGGCTGGTACTGTGACCCACTCTGCGCTGTTTTCGACAGCAGCCCACCTGGCTTCCCCATGGGGTTGGGGAGAACATCTGTCCTGCTCTCTGTGCTGACTCCACAGTGTGGCAGCTGCACTTGTCCACCACAGGGCTGTATAGGGATTGGGCTCTCTATAGCTCATGTGGATGCAGCACCTTCTGACTCTACAGTTGTGCATGATGGAATATTATGGATACAACACATATCTGGACCTAGCAGAATTGGCATCGGAGGTGGTCTTGCAATCCCCGAAGACCTTGGTCTTGGGGAATTTCAATATCCACGCTGATGTCAATTTAGGGCGAGCAGAGCATGAGTTCATGGATGCCATGACAACCATGGGACTGTCTCAGAGGGTTAAGGGGGGACATGAGGGGGGACATACCCTTGACCTGATGTTCTGCACCGGCCTTTAGGCAGGGAATCCAGTGGTGGGGGATGTAACAGTTTTACCCCTGTCATGGATGGATCATTACCTTCTCTGGCCCAGTCTCCTGGCACATGTCAGCCCCCGGAAAGGTGCAGGATTAGTTCATTGGGTCCGCCCCCAGAGACTTATGGAACCAGAAAGGTTCCGGAATGCTCTAGGGGAAATGCCTTCCAATCTTGATGATCGTTCACTCAATGACCTCATTGTCTTCTGGGACAGTTTGTTGGTTGAGGCTATCGAGTGAACGGCTGCCAAGCGTCCACTTCCAGAGGGGCAACGGCAGAGGTCACCAGGTTCATGGAGGACCTGCGCCAGATGAAGCAGGATGAACGGCGGTTGGAGTGACGGTGGCGCCAAACTTGCACTGAAGCTGACCAATTGTAACATAAAGCTATTTTAAGAGCTTATGCTGTTGTGGTGCGGGCAGCAAAGAAAGAGTTCTTTGCTGTCCTCATTGTGTCTGCAAAGTCACGTCCAGCAGAGCTTTTCTGGGTGGTGCAGAGGCTTGTCAGTCCGGGCTCTCTCCGCCTTGAATTGGAATTTTCCAGTGCCTGCTGTGACATGTTTGTTGACTTTTTTGTGCATAAAATTTATTTATTTATTTATTTATTAATATTTATATCCCACCCCTCCTAAAACTGCTTGGGGCAGCTAACAAATTCAAAAAAAATACAAATATAAAACATTTTAAAATACTCATAAAATTACAACAATAAAACACGGCTAGGGAACATAAAAATAATGAATATAATAAATTAGAGTGGTGGGGATAACAACCCCCCCAACCCCCTCCCCAAAGGCCTGGGAGAACAGCCAGGTTTTGCAAATTCACCGGAATGTTAAAAGGCTTGGGGCCAGGCGAGCTTCCTCAGAGAGGGAATTCCAAAGGAGCAGCCCAGCCTCCGAGAATGCCCTCTCCATTGTGGCCCCCCGCTTAACACGGGGGACCTCCAAGAAGGCACCCTCAGTAGACCGAAGGAGCCGCTCTTGGGTGTGGAGGATGAGGTGGTCCCTGAGGTACGAGGGGCCCAGACCATGAAGGGCCTTATAGATCAATGCTTATTCCTTGAACCTGGCTCAGCTCACTATTGGCAGCCAGTGCAGAGTCCGGAGCATGGGTGTTATGTGCTCCCGATGGCCCATCCCCGAAAGGAGCCAGGCCGCTGCATTCTGCACTAGCTGCAGCCTCCAAACCAGGAACAAGCGCAGCCCCACGTAGAGCACATTGCAGTAGTCCAGCCTCAAGGTGACGAAGGCATGGATGAGGGAGGTCTGGTCCAGGCCGAAGACGTACGGACACAGCCTTCACGGCAGATATAACTGGCGGAATGTGGCCTTCGCCACTACCTCCACCTGTCGCTCCAGGCAGAGATCTACGTCCAATATCATGCCCAGACTCTGAACATGCTGAGCTATAGGAGAGCGAACCCACCCAATCAGGGGGGCTGGCACCTCCCTCACTCTCCCCACCAACATCACCTCCGTCTTATCAGGGTTGAGCTTCAGTCTGCTCTGCCACATCCACTCCACCACGGCCTCCAGACACTGGGATAGCACAGAGACAGCAGGATCTGGGTCAGTTGAAAAAGAGAGGTATAGCTGAGTATCATCAGCATACTGGTGACACCGCACCCCGAACCCTCTCACGATCTCCCCCAAAGACTGCATATATACATTAAATAACAATGGAGACAGAATGGAACCCTGAGGAATGCCGCAGGATAAAGCGCGGGGGCAAGATGTTCCAGCTCCCAACACTACCCGCTGGCTTCTCCCTGAGCGGAATGAGCGGAACCATTCAAGAACAGTCCCATTCAGACCCCCCAGGTTATGCAGCCATCTCAGCAGCAGTCCATGGTCCACGGTGTCAAAAGCGGATGAGAAATGTTGAACAGCCCGCATCCATCTCCCGGCGGAGATCGTCGACCAAGGCCACCAATGCCGTCTCGGTGCCATAACCGGGGTGGAACCCAGATTGAAAATGGTCCAGGAAACCAATGCAATCTAGATGCACCTGGAGCTGGATCACCACCGCCCGCTCAATAACCTTCCCTAAAAAGGGAAGTCTAGAGACAGGTCAGTAGCTGGTGAGTGCATCCACGTCCAATGATGGTTTCTTCAGCAGGGGGTACACCACAGCCTCCTTGAGGCTAGGCAACAACCTCCCCTGCTGCAAGGATGCATTAACCACCCTTGCCAGCACCATCCCCAACGTCTCCCTGGAGGCTTTTACCAGCCAGGACGGACATGGATCAAGTCCACAACATCATAAAATCACCCAGATTCACCACAAACTTGATGCTGCACTTATGACAGTGGACGAATCAGAGGTACAGGAAACCCCGCCACGTCTGTTGTTCTGGGAACCGTTTCAGTGGGTGTCACTCACTGACGTGGTGGATGTCATTGGGATGGTTGGGGGCCACCTGTTGTGAATTAGATCTGTGCCCCTCTTGGCTGTTGAAGGCCAGCCAGGAGACATTAGGGCCATTGCTGGTGGGGGTGGTCAATGCCTCCCTTAGGGAGGGCAGGGTACCAAGCCATATCAAAGAGGCAGTGATGTGGCCTCTGCTCAAGAAGCCATCCTTGGATGTTGACTCCCTGGCCAGCTATCGGCCAGTCTCTAATCTTCCCTTTTTAGGGAAGGTTATTGAGTGGGTGGTGGCCCAGCAGTTACAGGGGCATCTGGACAAGATCGGTTTGCTTGATTCCTTGCAGTCTGGTTTTTGCCCCGGGTTTGTCATGGAGACTGCACTTGTGGCCTTAGTTGATGACCTGTGCCATGAATTGGATCAGGGCAGATCCTCAATTTTGATCTTACTGGATCTGTCAGCATCGTTTGATACCATTGATCGAGATGTTGGTGGCAAGGCTACAGGACCGGGCCGGGGTGAGTGTAATTGTTCTTGAATGGTTCCGCTCATTCCTGGCAGAGAGAACTCAGCAGGTGGTTCTCAGGGAATGTATGTCATCTTCCCAGAATCTCACGTGTGGAGTCCCGCAGGGTTCTATTCTGTCCCCTCTCCTGTTCAACATGTATATGCAACCTTTGGGTGAGGTCATGAGAGGATTCGGCATGTGATGTCATCAGTACGCCAATTATACACAACTTTACCTCTCATTTTCTGAGACCCAGGCCCGACAGTCTCGGTGCTTACCCAGTGCTTGGCAGCTGTGAGGGACTGGATGAAGATGAGCCATCTGAGGCTGAATCCTGACAAGATGGAGGTGATGTTGGTGGGTAGGACTCAGGAGGTTTTGGCTCCCATCATTGATGGGGTCTCCCCCCCGCAGCCCCGGCTGCTCAGGTTCATAGTCTGGGGGTGCTCCTTGACCCACAGCTCCACCTGGATTGTCAGGTGGAAGTTGTGGTGAGGGAATCATTTTGCCAATTGTATCTGGTGCGATAGCTATGGCCGTATGTCTCAGGCTCTGATCTGGCCACCATCATCCATGCTTTTATTACCTCTTCGCTGGACTACTGTAATGCGCTCTACGTGGGGCTACCCTTGATGACAGTCCAGAGGTTGCACCTGGTGCAGAATGTGGTGGCCCGCCCTCTAACGGGGATGGACCACCATGAGCACATTACACCTGTGCTCCGTACTCTGCACTGGCTGACTATTGTCTTCCAGGTCCAACTCAAGGTGTTGATTATGACCTATAAAGCCCTAAATGGCTTGGGTCCTGTTTACTTGCAAGACTGCCTCAGGCCTCGGGTCATTTTGCGGCCCTTGCAGTCATCTGGGGGTGCCCAACTCGAAGTCCCCTGGGTATGCCGGGTGACGACGGCAAAGAGGGCATTTTCGCTGGCCACACCTCGGCTGTGAAATTCCCTCCCATTGGAGGCCCATCTGTCCCCAGACCTCCCCTCTTTTCGTAGATGATGTAAGACCTGGTTGTTCCGCCGACCCTTCGGAGAG
>QEPC01010709.1:282212-283830 GCA_003113815.1 Sphenodon punctatus
CTCAGGTAAGCTGTGATTGTTATTCAATAAAATGCTAATGAATTTTCACAGGTACAGATTATTCATTTGAAATTTGATGCTGTAGTTACACATTTCTCGCTTCTAGCGCTGCAGTCACAGAATCACTAGATGCCCACAAGAAAATCCCATGGTTCTGTACCTTCCAACTATTTTACTGCTTTCCAAGATTTCTCTGAGGAGGATTGCCATTCTAGAAGGACAATGCCTGTTTGTAAACTACTTGTTTTTAAGGGAAGAATATGTGAAAATAAGTGGAGCAATTTCGAACCTGCAGGGAATGCTTTTTAAATATTACCTAGATATTGTTAAACTCGTAAATTAAAGGAGGTTGCTTCTCTTAATGTTGTGCAGCAGTACATCCATACCATCATCATTTTGTCAGCCAAGATCCAATATGGCCAATCTATTTTATTATACTGAAGTTACCATGTTATAAATGTCATGTCACTCTTGTGCCAGCGTGCATCACCCTTCTGTTGATTCACCTGTCTACTGCTTAATATCTTTGTACTGAATTCTCTGGTACAAGAGCTAAAACAAGTACCCACACAAACTGGTATATTTGATGAATTTCCAGTGCCCGAATCAACTTGACAACATGGGGGTACCGATCAGCACCCAGTTGTGACCTGATTGGGACCTGATGTCCTGGAATATTGACTTCTGGTCCCAATTTTTAAAATTTCTTTCCTGATCTTTGGATTTTTGGCACTATATACTTATCAGTAATTAGAATATCAAAAAATTGGTACTGGAAGTTACCGACTTTTCAGGTTCCTGGGTACCCAGATAACCTGTCAGGTACCTGTGTTAACACGAGACCCCCTGCCACGTGAGATTATTGGGGGGTTGGTTCCCCAATATCTGCTCTATCTTTAAATTTAAGGGAGTTAGCCAAATGAGTCAAAATAGGGGGTCCCCTCATGTTCAAGGGATCAAGCTGAGGACAGTACATGCTACAGGCAGTTTATGTACCCTCCCCAAATAGAAAGAGAGAGAGAGAGAGACAGGTGTCCAATAATGACAAGTTTATATATATATATGCAACACAAAGAAACACAGACCCGGTCTGGCTGGTGGGATTTAACAAGGGGAAAACACAATCGGCTTGCGGGGATAGTAGGGAAAAAGGGGGGCATTTCGGTGTTGGCTCAGCGAGGGGGGAGTGAGAGAACACGAAAGAAGAGAGAGAGAGAGAGAGAGAGAGAAATTCTCCAATAACATACATGAAGGGACATGAAGGGAAAAATGCAAACGAATGCGAGGGAAGGGAAAGTAAGCTTGTGTTGATAGGAACCCCCTCCCACTCGTAGCTTCTGGGGACAGAGCCACCCAATATCTACTGTTCCTTAACTTCAGGGGGGAATGATCTCAATGGTCTTACGCTGGGGTTCCCAAAATGTCCAGGGGTACAAACAAAGGCTACAAAGAAAACACAGACTGCGGTTGGGAAAGTGAAAGTAATGGGGGGGTGTTAGGCTCTGCAGAGGGGAAGAAAAAGCAAGAGACTGGGCCTATAGCTTACCTCTCCTAGCTGATTGAGCAGGATCAGCAGGCCAGGATCCAGCGATGTTGGGGTCCAAAAGCGGGGGGGGGG
>QEPC01010709.1:286526-297358 GCA_003113815.1 Sphenodon punctatus
CCAGGTTCAGGCTGGTATTTCACATGAGCGACCTACTTTCTGCTGGGTTCCATGGTGGCTGGGCCCGATCCTTACTCTGTCTTACAAGCCTCCCTCTTGCTCATAATGGGGGACTATGCTCTCAAGCCCTTTCCCCCACGTTTGCTGGCCCTTGGCCACGTCTGGGGGCTGTTCTTTCAAACCCTCCAGGTCCAAGTTTGTTGGCTCTTGGTCATACAGCAGAGGGGTGGTTGTACCCATTTTAGGGAAAACTGACGCCATCATCAACACCTGATGTGGTACCCCAAAAATGTAGTTATTACCCTCAGGTACTAAATTAAGTACCTGTTACTTATAAATACATTTTCATGGATCTTTGCCTTCTAAATTGTCCCAAAGTCCTAAATTGTCCTAAAAAGTCTACAGCCACCTTCCTAATGCTGGTGACTGAAGAAGCAAAGTTTGTGGTAGCAGTTATCTGTCAGTTCCAGTCTTGTGTGTGAGGATCTGCCCAACTGACTCAAAACATGCAGCAGTCACACCAGCTATGTTTGTCTTTCTCTGTTCTTTCCAGTGTCCAGCCTCCTGCTACATATTTTAATAGGCTTCACCTTTTTTGTAAGTTACGGTGGTGTTGGCCTTTCCACACCATAACTGAGTCTCCCTTGTATTGTTGGCCATTGCAAATGTGACTCAGATTACTTTCACAGATACCTTTTATACAGCTGAGAAAGATGAAGGATGTTACCTTTTCAACACTGTCATGGGGAGAAATGTCTAGGATGAAGCTAGACATCAGAAACAGGACCAGGAATGGAGTCAGGATTGGGGCTAAGGTGAGGTATTACAGAGTGCAGAAGTCAAGGGCCCAACATGGGGAATTGGGAGAGGGCTGGACCAGGCTGGGGATCATGACGGAAGTGTTGTTCCATGCAGCTTCCTGTGGCTGCTGGGTGTCATTTTAGCTGTACAAGCAGACAGTTTGGAATTTGAAAGAAGTGTGGCAAATGTATCAGAAAATTGGAGAGGTGTGACCAACCCAACACAGAGGGAACCACTGGAAAGGAATGAGCCAAAGGTAAGGTTTAGCAGTGGCACTACACAGCCAGCCACCACCCAAGAACACTGAAGAAGCTGGTTTGAGAACCAGGTCCTGACATTCATGCTGATTCCACAATCCATAGTTCCCGTCTACAATCATTTTGCTTTCTTTAAACTTATAATAACAAGTTCTTTGAACTTTGCTGCCTCATTGGTTTTGTTGATCACATTGGACATGTCATCAAATTGTTCACATATAATATATGCTGTCAGCATAACACTGATTTGACATCCTGCATCTACCAATTCTTAAACCATTATGCCATGCCTAGCTCCAATTCAATGTGCTTTTACTTTCATTGTACAAACTCTGTAAAAGTGCAAGCAGCCTAGAGCGGTAGAGGCAGAAGAAAAAAGAACATTCAATGCCTCAGCTAATTATCCCCATTCTAAAGAGAGCGGACTGATATTTCCTAGAAGAAACTCAAAACTGATCTAATGCTAGGTGTGGATATAACTTGTGTTTCTGTGTAAAACTTCTCAGAATTTTTGCTGTCTCTAGGTAGCTAGATAAGGAGGACACCCTGTGTCATTCCTACCAAGGCCAACTCTAGTTGTAGCCTGCCAGCTACTGCATTACCCAGGAAAGCTGCTGGGTAAACCCCAGCTAGATCTGTGCAACACAGCCATGTATGCTGTGCTAAGTGGAGCTCTTCATTTGACATTGGCTGCTCAGGTGGCTCCTGAGCAAGTCAGGATTCAGAGTCTCTGCCATAATGATAACATGCATTGAAGATATTTAAGGAAGTGTTAACAGATGAGTTCTCCTGGAGATAACATACCTATTCCTTCTATACATACAAGTCTCAACTTCCACCTGCATGCCAATTGACCCTTGAGTTCCTAAAATGAAACTAGGGCCAACCTTAGAATTTTCAGGGCACAGGGTGAACATAAAATGCAGGGCTCCTGGTGGCCCCTCCCTCTCTCCTGTGGCTCCACCCCTTTGGGGTCACCCTCTGTGGGACGCTAGAGGTGATCATGTTTGGGGCCCAACTGAGAGGAAGTGGGAGCCCGGCACCCTGACCTGGCCACTGCAGGGCCCCCAGAAGTAGAGAAAATAGCAGGGCCCAGGGCAGTCACCCGAGGTTGTCTTGTGGGAAGGCCGGTCCTGAATGAAACATTAATATTGAATCTACTAAGATAAAGGAAGAACTATGTAGATGTGTTATGCCTCCATACATTTATTTTATTTATAGGCAGCTCGGAGCGGCTTACAATATATAAAACTATAAAAATACACACATAAAAAATACACGATCAACATAAACATAAAACATCTAAAAAGAGAGGAGAACAAGAGAAAAAAAGGGAGAAAACATCTCCCCCCCCACCCTTAGGAAAAGAGGAGAGAAGAAATAAATTCCCCACCCTTACCACCCCCCATAAAAATAAAAAACCACCCTCACCCATCTCCCTCGCCAAAGGCCTGGTGGAACAGCCAGGTATTGCATTGATGTTGAAAAGAGGAGAGGTTTGGGGTCACCTGGACCTCTGCCATGAGGGAGTTCCACAGCCTCAGCACAGCCACTAAGGGCGCTTTTAAATGAGACAAGAAACACGGCTGATCCTTTGATCAGCCGCGTTTCTTTGTGCTCGTTTAAATAGCAAACTTACATTTAAGCCGGCTCTTCCCCGCGTCAGACCGGGCAGGCGATCCTGCCCCCTCCGACGCGGATCACCGCTGTGCCGGCTTCACAGCACACTTCCGGGATATTTTGCCGAGTGCGCATGCGCAGAAGGACACGCATGCGCACTGAGTCCCTACGTCGGGTCTGATGCTCTTCTGAGCATCAGACCTGGCGTAGAGAGAAAGGTAGGTGCCCGATCCCGCCTCTGAACGATCCCGCTTGTCAGCGGGATCATCTAAAAGCGCCCTGAGAACTCCTTCTCCATAGTTGCTCCCTGAGATAGCTAGGGAACTTTGAGAAGGATGCTCCTGTTTGACCGCAGGAGCCAATCCAGAGCTCGGGGAATTAGGAAATTCCACAGATATATGGGGACCAAGCTGTATAGGGCTTTACAGGTAAGAACCATCACCCTGAATCGGGCCCGGAAGACTATAGGCAGTCAGTTCAGAGAATGGAGCACCCATGTAATATGCTCCTGACAACCCATTCCCATAAGGAGATGGACTGCCGGATTCTGCACCAGCTGCAGTCTCCGAACTGTCACCATGGGCAGCCCCCATGTAGAGCACATTACAATAGTCCAGTCTTGAGTTGATGAAAGTGTGGATGATAGTGGTCAGGTCAGAGTCAGATGTATGGCCAAAGCCGTCGCACCAGGTGTAATTGGAGGAATGCGCTCCTTGCCACAGCTCCAACCTGGATATCTAGATGAAACTGCACATCAAAGAGCACTCCCAGACTCCGAACCTGGGGAACCAGTGGGGAGTGATCCACGTCAATGACATGGGATTTTACACCCAGCACCTTCCTCACTAGCATCACCTCCGTCGTGTCAAGATTCAACTTCAGTCAGCTCGTCCTCATCTAGTCCCCCCACCACCACCAAACATTGTGTAGGCACTGAGACTGCGGGGTCTGGATTGGATGAAAAACAGAGATAGAGTTGATTGTCATCAGCATGTTGATGACAACGAACTCCAGAGCTCCTCACAACCTCAACCAGTGGCTGCATAAACAGTTAAACACATTGAACAGGAAAGTAGACAGAATGGAACCCTGCGACACTCCACACAAGAGGTCCCAGGGAGATGAAAAATGGTCCGTGTGCACCCCTCACTGAGTTCTTCCAGTCAGGAATGAGCTGAACCATTCGAGAACAGTCCCACCCACCCTGGTATGGTTCTGCAGGTGAGTCACCAACGTCTCATGGTCAACGGTACATGAGAGCAGAATATATAGGGTTTGGTTTATTTACAGCCAGTGGTAGATCTTCCATAAACCTAACTAAATCAAGCCAGGAGTTTGCCCATTCATTAACTCTAATATGTTGTTCTTAATAATCACATGAAAGAACAGAAGCTGAGTCTTTGCAATATGGAAATGTGTGTGTGCGCATCCTTTAGAACATATTGCAGCAACTCCATGAAGAAAATAGCTACTGCCTCAACAGGCAAATACTACTCAGAGACCGAGAAAGAAAAAATACACGAAGGAACAAAGGTTTCAGGGCTGGCAATATCATCTTAGTTTAGATGCATCATGCATCGTCTGGACAAAAAAGAGGTTTATTGAAACTTTTATGCATCATTGCAGTTATAAATCAACATGAAATCAATAACAAATGAGTTAAATAATATTGTAAGAGAAGTTGGTGAGGATACAAGCTTTCAAACCCCACAGGGCTCTCCCTTGGTATGTCAGCCTGAAAGCTTGCATTCTCTCACCAACAGAATTTGATCCAATACAAGTTTTCATCTGAATTACTTGGTTTCTCTCTTAACATATGGGACCAAGGACCATACTCTCATTAGAGTACAATAGAACATTCTAAGGGTGTTTTTAGACAAGTGCCTCCACACCCATTTCCCACCCATCATGCATGTTGCAGGGCCGCATTGGCGCCCTATGCAGCCCTGCAATATGCATGATGGGTGCGTGATTGGTGGGTAATGGGTGGGAAGGCGCTTGGCTCATCTAAAAACACCCTATAAGTAACTTCTTTAAAAAAGAAGTTGCACTTTAGCTGTCTTCAGTAAGGCTCTGATCCAAGGTCACTGAAGTTAACAAGTCTCACTGTAAATTCAGTAAGATTTCAAAGAGATCCTGATCCCTTATTTTTTTATTAATTTTTAAAATTTCACATGATGCAGGAGAGAATGACCATTATTAGACCTTTTATCTGACCTTTCACACTAATTCTGGCTGTATCAGCAGCTAAGCTTCCCTCTGAGGGAAGATGGGGAAAGATAAAGGTTAAATAAAAAGTTCTTTGATCAGCCAGAGATACATTTTAATTTCTAATAAATCAGAGAGTTTCGAGTGGCTTGTTATTAAACAACAATGATCCTCTGTGGGTTTTCCCTCCCTTTTTGTTGGAAAAGCAGGTTGTCTTTTCGTCTAATACAAAGGAGTGGGGGAGGCATTACTGTTTGAGAAGCTTGATGAGTCTGGGCTTTATTCAAGCTGCTCTTAGAAACATGGGAGCTAAAAGGTCAGACATCAAAAGATTTATGCTTTGTTTTATAAGATCTTTTGGTTAGAGAATCCTTTGTAGGGGGCTCTCTATTCCTCTGTGTGGTCTGCTGTCCATTTTCTGCCCAGACACTACTAAGAAAGAAAAACTTCCTGCAATCAGAAGCAAGCAGTCCACTTGCTTTGCAGATTGCAGGATGTGTGAACCAGTTAGGGTAGCCTCCCATGGCTAGCAGCCAAAATCCACTCTAAGAGGGACACATGCATCAGTGAGCCTTATAAATCTTTTTTAACCTCAGTCTCAGGCCTGGATTTATTTGTTTTGCTAGGCAGACAGATCTGGCTCCCTCCAGGGCCTACAAAATGATCTGTCACTGTCTACCCTGATAACCTGAGGCAGCCGGTAATGAAGTCAGCTTGCCAGGCCTTGCAAATAGGCCTGGTATCTTAGATCATGTTAGGCCTTTTCATTTATTAGATTTCCATCTCAGGGCCTTCTATGCCTCTCTCTCTGCCTTCCCCTGACATCCACACATGCATACAGAGCACAGTATTCCCCAAGAGGTCTCTAAGACAGCCTGGGAGTAACTGGGGAATCTGATGCAAGAAAGCTGTACATTTTCTAATTAGAGAGAAAGCTCCCTACTCTGGACTGCTTATATTGATGCAGGTACATTTTTAATAATCTCTGAGGTTGACAATGCAGTAACAGCAGGTTAATTCAGACCTGATATGAGACAAATAAAGGGGGAAATCTTTGTGCGTGTTGACTAAAAGTAGTTCCTGGAGGTAAATCAGAAATGAACAAATATTTCTATAGGTAAGGAGTGGCTGACCTGGAATTGTTTTGGAAGGGGGCATTAATCAACAACGCCCAGGCTTAACAGCTGGAAAGGGGGAGACACACATAGTATCTATCAGCTGTTGATCAACCAGTTGCTGCCCATAAAAAGTTGCAATTTTTACTAAATTACAAGGATCCACAAATAGTTCAGGCTGTTGCTATTTTTGCCAAGTTAGACGTTAAATTTAGGTAAGGGATTTGGAAAGCTTCCTAGGTCAATTGTCTCATGAGTGCGTCTTACTTTTTGCAACTTTTATGCCTTTTTTATTTGTTTTTGAATTCTTCTTGTATTTCTGTCCTATTTTATCATGGTTATTTTAGCTGGCTCTATTTTCTTGAACGAATTGTTTCATTACATGGCTGATATTTTATATGAGCTATTATCTTCTTTGTTAAAAATGTAATGTGGCTGCTATGTAGGGTTGCCACCTATGTATATTTTTCCAGGCCACTTATGAAACATACATGTTGCAGGGCCTGCAAAATATACATAGGTAGCAACCCTAGTGCTATGTCATTTTAGTTTGTGCTAATAAATGTCTTTATTTATTAGCACAAACTAGAACACCTGTTTATACACCTGTTTTTGTCTTTCTAAATAAATACAGCTGCAAAAACCTATTTATTTTCATTTCTGGTCTTCATCAGTATGTTTTGTGTGCTTGCACCTTTAGTGCCCCGCAGGAGAGCAGGCATGAAATACTGGGAGAAGAGGAAGCCAACCAGGAGCTGAGATTAAAGAAGATTTTTGAAAACAGGGACAGTTAAACAGTCAGGGTTATTGGAGAAAAAGTTGGATGGAGAGTCTCTAAGCTGGGAGGGTCCTTGAGGAGTTGCAGTTGCTGGAACTGAGCAACTGAAGCTTCTAGTAACAGAGCTGAAGCTGTTGTGAAACTGTATTAAGGAGCTGAGACCTCAGCAGACCAACAGAGCTGAGCGGTTGGAGATTAGAATCGTACCAAGGAGCATAGTAGTTGTGGAACTGTAATATGAAAGCATAACTATCTGTGAAGGGCCTAAATACACGTAGCACAAAACAGGTTGGTGAATAGGCGATAGGTTATAAGTACTTAACTTGCTAAAAGTGATATGATTTGGTGATGTGAAATAGAAAAGGCAATGTAAGGTTTTGTTGATTTATTAGGTTTTATTCTGTCATTGTTTTTCATAAAACTGGTTTTTAATATTGATGTGTGGAAGTTTAACATCGAAATCTTTTCCCCACCTCTGCCTTTTCTCACACAGTTTAGGAGATGGAACTATCACGTGATGATGACACTACACAACCCTGGACTCTGATCCTGCTCTAGCTCTGATTCTGACTTGCTTTGGGACTTGATTCTGCCCTACTTCCAACCTGGACACAGCTGCACCTTATATCTGGCCACTTCTCTGTGATCACTTAGGGTTGAGAAGCAACAGACAGGAAACAATGCATCAGTGATCGTATCAGTTGAGTCACGTCACACATTGCTACTTCATAGACTGCATCCTCCCAGGGCCAGCCCCAGGCACGTGCCACATGTGCGACTGCACATGGCCCCACAGCCATCTGGGGCCCCACACTTGCCTGGCTGGGCGGCAGGCTGCAGCCAGCTTCTCCCCCAATAGGTTCTTCTGCCTCCCCTCCATGGCTCTGGTTCCCATGTTTGTTTACAAACAACTCCTCCCCATGTGAGTGATCAGAAGGTTATTACCTTGTAAAGAAGGTTCTTTGAGATGGCTCCAAACATTCTCACAACTGGGTTGTGCATGCTCACCCTATTCAAATAATAGACCACATGATGGTCTTGAGCTCCTCTAGTATAAAAAGCACCCTCCCCCTCAGAATGACAGTACCTTCCAACCGTTTCTAGGCATATTAGAAAAAAATTCCATGCACGGCTGGAAAGGTGGGTGTTGTGAGAATGTTTGGAGCCATCTTAAAGAACTTTGTTTACAAGGTAGCAACCTTCTGTTCTTCTTCGACTGGCTCCTTACAGACCATTTTTACATGACTACGCCGGGTGGGGGGTCCGTGGGCGTGCCGGTGTGTGGGCGGGACATGCACACAGCTGCACATGCATCCCCACTCACCCCCCCCACTCATCCACACCCACGGAGTAACTGCTGTTTCCCCTGGTTGCTCCATGAGTGGGGACAAGTGGGGGGTGAGTGAGGATACGTGTTAGACAGGCACGCATGCACTCCCAATCATCATGGGTGCATGCAACGTGTCATTCACACGGAGCTCCCCCACCCATGAACACGCAGATAAAATCTGTGTGTTCATGGGTGGGAAAGGCCCGTATAAAAAGGGCCACATTTTCACAACTGTCTTACTTAGGTGGAGCCTAATTATGCAAATTAGGCCATGCACCAAGACTTCACACATGGCCTCACAAACCCTGGGGCCAGCCCTGCATCCTCCTGACAGACAATAGTGAATCAGACCTAGGGCGCTTTTAGACGAGCGGCGCTCTATTGCGCATTGCCATGGCGCGTATTTTGAAACCTCCGCCTGATCTAATTAGACGAGACGAAAGTGGCTTAATATGCGCATATTACGGCGGTGGCGCATTTTTAAAGTCTGCGAATTAAATAGCTCACAATCGAGGTATTTATTCGCGGACTTTAAAAATGCGCCACCGCCATAATATGCACATATTAAGCCACTTCCGTCTCGTCTAATTAGATCAGGCGGAGGTTTCAAAATATGCGCCATGGCGATGCGCAACCGAGTGCCGCTTGTCTAAAAGCAGCCTTAGTCTTCCCAAACCAATCCATGCAACCAGACTGATTCTCCCTAAACTAAACTAGATCAGTTCCCCCAACCGATCTGTACCAAACTAAGACCACCAAACAAGACCAATTCACAGCAATCCAGAATCATTTCTTTCCCTGCAAGCAGACTTCATGGAGCCATACTGACCATCGGAGCAGGCTTCATATCCAATGCAACAGATGTGGATTGGAGCAACAAAATCCAATGGATATATTTGAATATTCTTTTCATCTCTACTTGCAACCAAATCCTTTGTACAATGTTGTAGAGAACCAAGCATCAATCAAGGAGTCCGAGAAGAGATAAGGATTTTGTACACCACTCAGAATTATTTATTTAGTTATTACATGTAACCAATCCAAGCACATGCACCTGGGACCTCGCATCTTCATGAATGTTACACTCCTTGTCTGTTCCCCTTCCTCTGTTCCCCTTCCTTTGTCTCTTCACCCCACCCCACCCCGTCTCTCAGATTGTAAACCCTAGGGCAGGGACCGTGTCTATAGATTGCTGGTGCTATATAAATGCTTAATAAGAGTAAGAATAATAAAATTGTAACCTGCACCCTCCTGCCAAAGCAGCTCCGGACGGTGTACATACATCTTAAAACAAATGTAAAACAACAATATAAACAATACAATAAAATCTTAAAATACAACCTGAATGGAGACAATAAAACCCCACCCCTCCAACACCAAAAGTTTGGTGGAACAGCCAAGTCTTACATTGTCATCAAAAGAAGGGGAATTCTGGGGCCAAACGGACTGTAACTGGGAGGGAGTTCCACAGCCTAGGGGCAGCCACTGAGAACACCCTCTGAGAAACTAAGGGGACTTTGAGGAGGGTGCCCCCAGACAACTGCAGGGACTAATCTAGGATACAGGGGGTGAGGTGGTCCCACAAGTAGATGGGGCCCGGTCTGTGTAGGGTTTTATAGGTAAGAACCAACACCTTGAATTGGGCCCAGAAGGCTATAGGCAACCAGTGCAATTTATTTATTATTTATTTATTTAATCAAATTTCTACCCCATCCCTCCTAAAACAGCTTGGGGCGGTTTACAAACCAGAAAAAATAAACACCAATATAAAATACATCTAAAAACAATTAAAACATTCAAAAAATACTACAATTAAAACAGGACAGGACAACTTAGCCGAAATGTCAAAAGGCTTGGGGCCAGGCGAGCCTCCTCTGGGAGGGAGTTCCAAAAGTGCGGCCCAGTCACCGAGAATGCTCTCTCCATTGTGGTCCCTCACTTAACGCGGGGGATCTTTAAGAAGGCACCGCCGGCAGACGAAAGGAGCCACTCTGGGGCGTGGAGGACAAGGCAGTCCCTGAGGTACGAGGGGCCCAGATCATGAACGGCCTTATAGATCAACACCAAAACCTTGAACCTGGCTCAGCATGCTATTGGCAAGCAGTGCAGAGTCCGGAGCACAGGTGTTATGTGCTCCCGATGACCCGTCCCTGAAAGGAGCCAGGCCGCCACATTCTGCACTAGCTGTAGCCTCCAAACCAGGAACAAGGGAAGCCCCACATTAGGGATGGGCAACCAGATAGCGGCTCAGGTTCAGCTGTTCAGTTCAGCTGCGTTCATTTTGTCCGTTCGTTTCGTCCATTCGGTTCGGCTGCGTTCGGTTCATCCATTTGGTTCGGCGGTTCAGCTAGTTCGCCGAGCTTGGGTTCGGCTGTTCATTTCGGCTGTTCTGTTCGGCCATTCAGTTAGGCTGTTCAGTTCGGCCGTTCAGGAAATGTTGTTATGTGTGTTTTTTTGTTTTTTATATGGGTTTTTTGGTTTTTTATTGGGTTTTATATGGGTTTCTTTTGTTTTTTATTTGGTTTTTTTGGTTTTATACGGGGTTTTACATTTTTTTTTAATCTAATATTATATCTATCTATCTACACTAAATCTAACTGCTATTAACTATTCTAAATGCTATGAACTAAATGGATTATCTAATAACTACACAGACCTACTCCTACAAACACTAAAACTAAATCACTAACGCTATCTCTATCACTAAGCTAACTCCTACAACT
>QEPC01010709.1:297819-308097 GCA_003113815.1 Sphenodon punctatus
AACTGAAATGAAACTTAAAGCAATCTAAAAATCCTACTCAACGCCTGCTGTTCAGGAACAGTGACTAGCTCAGAAGGTGTTGAGAAGTGGGGAGGCAGATAATTAGTTTTGTTTCTTGCAAGTCTCTCCACCCCTGGTGTCTGGAAGTCTACTCCTCAGTGACTGACACCTCCCTGTCATGTTTGACCTTCCAGTGAACCTTTTTTTGCCACCCAAACTCACTCGAATGCGATCCGAACTGACCGAACTGTTCGGCCATTTCGCCATTCGGTGTTTGGTTTGTACGGTATGTTTGCGTTCGGGTTCGAGTTCGGTCATCCGAACAGGCCGAGTTTAGGCCGAACTCCGAACTTCCGAACCGCGTTCGCCCATCCCTACCCCACATAAAGCGCGTTGCAGTAGTCCAGCCTCGAGGTGACGAAGGCATGGATGAGGGAGGCCAGGTCTGGGTCGGAGACGTACGGACGCAGCCTCCACACCAGATGTAACTTGCAGAAGGCAGCCTTCGCAACTGTCTCCACCTGCCACTCCAGGTGAAGATCTGCATCCAATATCACCCCCAGACTCCGGACCTGCTGAGCTATAGGAGGACGAACCTCCACGATCAGGGGGGCCAACACCTCCCTTGCTCCCCCCACCAACATCACCTCCATCTTATCGGGGTTGAGCTTCAGTCTGCTCTTCCACATCCACTCCGCCACGGCCTCCAAACATTGGGATAGCACTGAGATGGCAGGGTCAGTTGAAAAGGAGAGGTACAGCTGAGTATCATCAGCTTATTGGTGACATCGCACTATGAACCCACTGAATGGAACACATATGTTATGTGCTCACGATGACCTGTCCCCATAAGGAGCCAGAGCACCATGTTCTGCACCAGCTGCAGTCTCCGGACTGTCCCACGTAGAGTACTCTAATCTTGAGGTGATGAAGGCATGGATGAGAGTGAGCAGGTCAGAGTCTGAGACGTACGGCCAAAGCCACTGTACCAGACTTAACTGGTTAAATGCACTCCTTGCCACAGCTGCCACCTGGGCATCCAGGTAGATCTGCAAATCGAGGAGCACCCCATGACTCTGAACCTGAGGGACCAAGGAAGGATAAACCCCATCAATAATGGGGTCTGCCAGCCCTTCGGCCCCTCCCACCAACATCACTGCCATCTGTCAGGATTCAGCTTCAGATGGCTCACCCTCATCCAGTCCCCCACAGCCGCCAAACACCGAGTAAGCACCAAGACTACCAGGCCTGGGTCATCTGAAAACAAGAGGTGTAGTTGGGTGTTATCAGAATTTTGATGACACCAAAAATCAAACCCTCTCATAATCTCGTTCAGAGGCTGTATATACGCAGTCGTATGAGGTAAATAGGGAGGAGCATAAGCGTTGCCAAAGTAGATGTAAAAAGTTAATAAGGTAGACTACAAAGGAATTTGAGGAGCAACTTGATAAAGATGCTAAAACTAAAAATTATAACTTTTTCAAGTACATCAGAATCAGCCTGTTAGAGAGTAATTTAGGCCGTTAGATGACATAGGTGTGAAAGGGGTGCTTAGGGAGGAAAAGGACATTGCAGAGAAGCTGAATGAGTTCTTTGTTTCAGTCTTCACTGCAGAAAATGTTGGGGAGATACCCACACCGGAACCTTACTTTGTAGGCGATGAATTGGAAGAGCTGTCACAAATCGACTCCTGCGGTCTGCCGGGGGTGCCCTCCTGGAGGTCCCCCGTGTTAAGCGGGGGGCCACGATGGAGCGGGCATTCTCGGTGGTAGGGCCGCGGCTGTGGAACTCCCTTCCGGAGGAAGCTCGCCTGGCCCCAAGCCTTTTGACTTTTCGGCGGAACTGTAAGACCTGGCTGTTTGCCCAGGCCTTTGGGGGGGGGGGGGGGGTGATTTTTAATCCCCCACCTGTCTATTTATTTTTATATACCACCAGCTTTATTATATGTTTTATGGTTGTATTTTAAATGTTTTTAAATGTTTTTTATTGTTGTAAACCGCCCCGAGCTGCTGTGCAGGATGGGGCGGTATAGAAATCTAATAAATGAAATGAATGAATGAAATCAATATGACTCTGGAGGAGGTTCTAGAGCAAACTGACAAACTAAATACTAACAAATCACCAGGATCAGATGGTATTCACCCCAGAGTTCTGGAGGAACTCAAATATGAAATTGCAGACCTACTGTTAGTAATTTGTAATCTATCGCTACAATCTGCTACTGTACCCAAGGACTGGAGGGTGGCAAATGTAACCCCAATATTTAAAAAGGGATCCAGAAGTGATCCTGGAAACTACAGACTAGTAAGCTTGATGTTTGTGCTGGTAAAATGGTGGAAACTATCATTAAGAACAGAATCGCTGGGCATGTTGATAAACATGGCTAAATGGGGAAGTGTCAACATGGATTTAGCAAAGATAAGACATGCCTTACTAATCTGTTGGAATTCTTTGAGGGTGTAAATAATCATCTGGACAAGGGAGACCCACTAGATATAGTGTACCTGGATTTCCAGAAGGCATTTGATAAGGTCCCACACGTAAAAGACTCTTGAGAAAATTAAAAAGTCATGGGATAGGAGGTAGTGTCTTACTATGGATCAGTAACTGGTTAAAGGCTAGGAAACCAAGAGAAGGTCTAAATGGTCCGTTTTCACAATGGTGAGATGTAAAAAGTGGTGTTCCCCAGGGATCTGTATTGGGACCGGTGCTGTTTAATGTATTCATTAACGATCTGGAAAAGGATGTTAAGAGTGAGGTGATCAACTTTGCAGATGACACCAAGTTATACCAGGTAGTTAAAATACAAGCAGACTGTGAAGAATTGCAACAGGATCTTACGACACTGGGTGCCTGGGCATCTAAATGTCAGATGAGATTTAATGTGGACAAGTGCAAAGTGATGCACATAGGGAAAAATAATCTAAACTATGAGTACACAATGCTGGGTACTAAGGTAGAAGTTGCCACTCAGGAAAAGGATCTGGGAGTGATTGTGGACAATACAATGAAATCCTCAGCCCAATGTACAACAGCAGTCAAAAAAGCAAACAGAACATTAGGAGTTACTCGCAAAGGGATATTATTATTATTATTATTATTATTAGCAAACATTTATATAGCACCAGTAATGTACCTGGCGCTTTACAAAGTAATTGAATAGACACAGTCCCTGCCCTAGGGCTTACAATCTTAGAGATGGGGGTGGGGGGGAGACAAAGGAAGGGGAACAGAGGGAGAGATAAGGAGTGTAACATTCATGAGGATGCGAGGTCGCAGGTGCACGCGCTTGGCTCAGTTACATCGAGAATGATGGCTAGTTGGTCCATGTGGTGAGGATATGAGTACACAGACCTTAGGTAATGAGACTAAAACTGAGGCTGTCATAATGCCTCTATACAAATCAATGGTGTGACCGCACCTGGAATATTGTGTACAGTTCTAGTCACCCCATCTCAAAAAAACCATAGCTGAACTAGAAAAGGTACAGACAAGGGCAATGAGAATGATAAAGGGTATTGAACGGATTCCGTAGAAAGAGATGCTTGACAAGCTGGGTCTCTTCAGCTTAGAGAACAGAAGACTGAGAAAGGACATGATAGAGGTTTATAAAATCTTAAGTGGTGTGGAACAAGTAGGTAGGGAATGGTTATTTACCCTTTCAAATAGTACTAGAATTATTTATTTATTTATTAAAAGACTTAATATCCAACCCCTCCTGCGATAGGCAGCTCGGGGCGGCTTACAACAACATAAAAACCATTATAAAACCATGACATTATAAAAACATACCACTCCCCCCATCCCTCTACCCATCTCCCCTGCCAAATGTCTGATGGAACAGCCAAGTCTTACAGCTTTTTCGAAAGGAGAGATGGTCCGGGGTCAGATGCACCCCCACCAGAAGGGAGTTCCACAGCCTCAGTGTGGCCACCGAGAATACCCTCACCTGCGTGGCCCCCCAGAAAATGCGGAGGACCACAAGAATGGCAACTAGGGGACACTCCGTGAAACTAGCTGCCGGTAGATTTCAAAGAAATAAAAAGAAGTACTTTTTCATTCAGCGCATAATTAACTTATGGAATTTATTGCCAGAGGACGTTGTCAAGGTCAGTAGTATAGCTGGGTTTAGAAAAGGGCTGGATAAGTTCTTGGAGAGTAGGTCCATTAATGGCTATTAACCAAGTAGCTTATAGGATGAACTTCTTATTGTCTGGAGCTGGGAGTGAACAACGGGAAATGGATTGCTCATTGTGACTGTTGGTTCTTCTCCCATACGATCGAGATTGACCACTGTCAGCGGACAGGATGCTGGGCTTGATGGACCATTGGTCTGACTCAGTATGGCACTACTTATGTTCTTATACACATTGAACAGTTGAGGGGACTGAATAGAACCTTGCCGAACTCTACATGTGAGGCCCTGGGAGGATGATGAACAATCCCCCAGCACCACATGCTGAGTTCTCCCAGCCAGGAAGGAATAGAACCATTTGAGAACAATCCCAGCTACCCTGACCTGGTCCAACTGATGAGTCACCAGCATCTCATGATCAACCATGTCAAATGCAGCTGATAGATCTAACAGGATCAAAAGGGTCTAATGACCTTGATACAACTCATGGTGAAGGTCGTTGACTAGAGACACAAGCCCAGTCTCAGTGCCATAACCCAGATGAAAGCCGGACTGTGAGGGATCCAGAAAGGTGATGTCCAAATGCCCCTAAAGTTTCTGAACCACCACCCGCTCAATAACCTTCCCTAAAAAGGGAAGGTTAGAGACCGGCCGTTAGCTGGCAAGGGAGTCAATGTCAAGCAATGGTTTCTTCAGCAGAGACCATATCACAGCCTCCTTAAGATCTTCAGGCACTCTGCCCTCCCAAAGGAAGGCATTGACCACCCCCACCAGCAATGGCCCCAACGTCTCCTGGCTGGCCTTGACCAGCCATGATGGGCATGGGTCCAGTTCACAACAGGTACCTTAAAGTGCCCAAAGGACATCCCCCGCATCAACGGGCAACACCCACTGAATCTAATCCTACAAAACTGGACAAGATGGGTCATACATAACCTCTGGTTTTCCCACTGTTCCAAATGCGGTGTCGAAGTCGTGGTGAATACAAGCATTTTTATCAGTGAAATATTCAGCAAATAAGTCCCAGCAAGCACTGGAAGATTCCCGTTCCAGGTGGAGGTTGGTCAGACTAACCAGCCCTGTCATCACCCAGAAAAGCTCAGCTGGATGTGACTTTGTGGATGCTATGAAAGCAGCAAAGATAGAATGTGGTTTTCTATCATTGCTCATTCTAAAAAGAGTGGTTGAGTGAATGAGCCCTTATTTACGAGTAACAAGTGCGCTAATAAAGTACTTCAAAAGTCTCCAGAAATGGATTTCAAAACTTACAATGGGGAATGGGAGATAGGGGGCCCTGTGCTACCAGAATGTACAGGACCCCCAATTTCTGTCAACAGGCCTGCCCACGACCCGCAGTGCAAACAGCAAAAAGTGTTCACAGTTTTGGGTGGTTGATGACATCACAGCAATTTTCCAATGCCAACCACTGGTCTTGCAAGTTGAGGGCTAGCTCCATTTGAAATCTGTTTTGACTGCTGAGAAGTACATTTTACCTAAAACCAACATTACTTGCACCAGTGCAAATCAGGTGAATTCCACTGAAGTTTACAGAATTACATCTATGTAAAACTGGTGTAAAGGAGGAGTTAGGTTCTTCTTAACCAAAAAGGATATCAAATGGTAGCTAGGACCTCAGGAAAATAAAGGATAATTTACTTCCAGTTCTTTCTTTAGCTGAAGAAAAATATACTCAGATGTAAGAGCTGCAAATAAAGAATGGGAATTAGGGGGAATTATATTTCCCAATGGATCTCACTCTGGTTTCTACAATCCTAGTTTTTAAAAGAAAAAAAAACCCCAACATTCCTATACCTTTGCAAAGCATGACAGCAATCATGTCCAAAGAATTTTTTTGTCTCTATTAAGCAATACTTAGTTGCCATCAAGCTACTCTTAGGCTATCATCACAAAACAAAATCACAGAGAGAGGGGGAAAAAATCGTATGTTGAACACACAAGCTTTCCCCCTCCTACTTTCCCCACCTCCACCCTCTACTCCCTTCCTCTCTCTCTGGGTATATATTAATGTTCCCAGGAACTGATGATGATGATAATGACACATTATATAGAAGACTATGCATTAGGAAGTGGGAAACAGACTTTGACAGAATTTAAAACCAGCTGCTAATAGGCTTATTTTCAGATAAAGCTTTCTAACAGAAGGCTTTGTGGTGACAGTGGATGCCATGGAGAGATGACTGGCAGACACTAAATTATCAATACTACTTAGAGATGATGACGATCGGTGTCAGCACACAAGCAAGTTATTATGACCGCATGGAGAGAGCTTAGACTTGAACCCAAGAGCCACTGACTTGGAACCACAGGTACCTGAAGTAAAATTCCAGTCCCTCCAGCTAAGTTGTTAGGAGAGTCTACTGTATTCATCCTAGATCACTTCAGGAGCAACTTATAAATATTATATTAGGCTGATTTGGTCAATGCCTAACGTCCATCTGTTCACATGACAGGGTAATCCCCAGTTTACACTAATTGTGTAGAGTGTCTACACATGAAAACGCTAGAGTGAGAGCAGGGAGATTGCCTCACCACCTGTGACTACAGCTTACCTGGATAAAGTGTGTGACAGGAACATAAAAAAGGGCTTATCTCCAGCCCGGGGAACAATTAACACAGGCCTAGCAGAACCTACATTATCAGGGCTCTTGCACCACAGAAGGATTAAAACAAACAGACGTGTGCTTGGCAGCTTTTTGGTTTCCTTGAGTTAGAAAGTTAAAAAAGACAGAAGACAGAAGCACAGAAGTGTCACTTTTTCACCCCAAATTGAGCCAGAAACAGCAAGCTTTAGTGAATTGACTCTCTTGGTTCAGGAATTTATCTTTGCACCTTCCTTTGAACATCTTTCTAAATCAACTGTGCCAATAAACCTAGTTACTGTCATGAGCTATATCGCTGTGTATCACTTATGCCAGCCCCTTGCCTCAAGTCTTCAAACACTCCTCACACACCTGTCAGTGCTGTAATCTGTCACTTGGGAAACCTCAGTCTAATTACTAAGACATTAATGCCACAGACCAAAGGGGGTAGTGGAATATGTATGAGATTTTTGGGACTGATTAAAGGGTGATGTTAACAAGGCTAGAAAAAATTATCTTCTGCACCACATCCTGCTGGACGTTAACCACAAGTTGGACTTAACTATTTTAAATAGCAGGGGAGGATAGAGGAATAAAAGATTTCTGGGGATGATATATTTATTTTATTTATTTATTTTATAGACTTTTACCCCACCCCTCCTGCCATGCAGCTCGGGGCGGCTGCCAACATTTTAAAATACAATAAAATCAGTTAAAATACTCATAAATATTATAAAAATATTAAACAGGGCTAGAAAAACAATCTAAAAGTAATGATGAGTAAACTACCTTTCTTCCACCGAAACTAAGCTAGCTGCAAGCAATAAGACAGCAGTTTCTAAACTGGTGAAATTTCTCTGGGTAGAAAAGCCCATAATTGCAAATGTTAAGTTTACAGCTCAAATGGGTAGTAGATTTATTATTCGTGGGTATTATTCACATTTTCAGATGGCTGTCTGAATAATATCTGCAACCAAAATGGGTATTTACATATCTGCTGTTTTTTGTTTTTTGATATTCCATTTCAGGGGATTTTTTGAGGAGAGTTGGTTGGTTTGGTTATTTGGGGGGTTCAGTCATTTGGTGCGTCAGTTACATCATTTTTTGGCCACTGCTCACACAAATAGTGCTAATATTGCCAAAATAACATAACTGAAACACCATAACAACAAAACTGGGGTGGGGTCGGAGGATGGAAAAAAAAGTGAAAATTAGAATAACTAAAAAAGTTATCCAGCAGAATAGAAACATATAGTTATTATTACCCACTGTGCCATTTTTGGTTTGGATAGGGAAAAATCAATAGGTTTGTTTATTTTTCTGAATATTCATTTCAAATCCGGTTAAAATTCCTATTGCTAACACAGGAGTAGCATTTCAGAAAAGAATTAGGATGTAGAAGCAAAATTTTGCAGATTATTATTATTATTATAAGCATTTGTATAGCACCAGCTGTGTACCTGATGCTTTACAGAACAATGAGATAGACGCAGTTCCTGCCTACAGCTTACAATCTAATAGACACAGAGAGGGGAGACAAGGAGAGGGGACGTAGGGAGAGACAAGGGATAAACAACATTCAAGCGGCTGCGAAGTCGCAGGTGCACGTGGTTGGCTTGTTTGCAGTTAGGCAGGAGTCTGCGGGGAGGGCAGACAGTAAATATTGAGAGGAACATTCTAACAGGTGTCGGGAAAGGCAGCGAGGAAGAGGTGGGTTTTGAGGAGGGGGGTTTGAAGGTGCAGATGGAGGGGGTAAGGCAGATGTGGGCAGGGAGGGAGTTCTAGGCATGGGGGCCACAAGGGAGAAGGGACGAAGGCGGTTAAAGGAGCAGGGGAGATGAGGGAGAGTGAGGGAGGGGACAAAGGAGGAGCGGAGAGTGCATGCAGGGGTGTGTAAGAAGACGAGGGCTGAGAGGTAAGGGGGAGCCAGGTTGTGAAGGAATTTGTAGGTGAATGCCAGGCATTTGTGAAGGATGCATTCGGGAAGGGGGAGCAAGTGAAGTGAGGAGAGGAGAGGCTGCACGTGGTCAAAGCGACGGGCAGACCAGATGACCCTATCAGCAGAGATTTGGATGGAGATAAGGGGGTACAGGTGAGAGCGGGGGAGGCCAGCAAGGAGGAGGTTTCAGTAGTCAAGGCAAGAGATGACCATGGCGTGAACAAGGGTTTGGGCTGGGGAGACAGAGAGAAAGGGGCAAATCTGAGCAATGTTACGGAGGGCGAAGTGACAGGACTTGGCAACAGAGTCGATGTAAGGTTTAAAGGAAAGGTGAGAATCGAAGAAGAAGCCCAAGCTAAGGGCTTGGGGAACGGGACGGATAGAGACCCCATCAATAACGATGGACAGGGAAGAGGGAGAGGAAAGGGTAGGGATGAAAGATAAGGAGTTCAGTCTTAGCCATGTTGAGCTAGAGCTGATGTTGGGACATCCAGGCAGAGATATCAGAGAGACAGTTGATGAGGCGAGCTTGGACAGAAGGGGACAGAGAGGGGGTGGAGAGATAGAGTTGAGTGTCAACTCATCAACATAGAGGTGATATTGGAAGCCGTGAGAGACAATGAGTTTGCCAAGGGGCAGGGTATAGATAGAGAAGAGTAGAGGGCCCAGGGCAGAGCCTTTGGGAACCCCAACCGAGAATTGGGAAGGGACACATTAAAGGACCGGTCAGAGAGGTAGGAAGAGAACCAGTCAAGGACAGAGTCGGAGAACTGAGGGAGCGAAAAGAGTCCAGTAGGAGTGAATATTCGACAGTGTCAAAGGCAGCAGAGGTGTCAAGGGGGACAAGAATGGAATAAAGGCGCATCACAAAAGAGAGAAACTGAATGACATTTGAAAATCTGTACTACTTGCATTTGTTTGTGGAAGAAATTGCATTATTGATTATACAGTGGTGGAAGTTTGATCAATTTGGATGAGATTATATTGTGTCATGTAAAGATCAGATGGAGGAGCATATAGGCTGTGGGTGGGGACCTCTGGACCATGGTTGTTTTTATTTGGCCCAGTTCCAGTTCCTGGAGCTGGCTTATAGATCCAGTCCCTACCCTCAAGCAATGAAAGAGTGAATTCAGGGGAAAGGAGAGATGAGGGCATGAAGTCCAGCACAGGGGATGAACCCATAGCATAAGTTCATAATATGGACTATCCCCTTTCTCCCCCATTCTGAGCACAACATAAGAACATAAGAAGTGCCATATTGGGTCAGACCAATGGTCCATGTAGCCCAGCATTCTGTCTCTGAAAGTGGCCAATCACGGTGGCTTGGGAGAAGCAGCCAACAGGTCACAATGGGGTATCCATTCCCTGTTGGTTTTCCCCAGCTCTCGTCATGTTCCCTGATCCTGTCTGGCTAATAGCTGCTAATGGACCTATCTTCCAGAAACTTGTCCAAACCTCTTTAAACTCAGCTATAGTACTAGCCCTTACCACGGCCTCTGGCAGTAGATTTCACAACCCAATTATACGCTGAGTGAAAAAATATTTTATTTTATTTGTTTTAAACTTGCCACCCATGAGTTTCATGGAGTGTCCCCTAGTTCTAG
>QEPC01010709.1:314799-329527 GCA_003113815.1 Sphenodon punctatus
CAAAACACACTACACAAGCAGCCACCGAAACAAACACACACCCTCTCGCCTCACTCGCACACACGCACACGAATTTCCATCGCGACACCGAATTTAGGGCTTCCCGTGATCTCGCGATATTTCTGGCCAATGGCCGAATGCGAACGCGCGAACCACCCGAACACCGAACGGCCGAACGCGAACGCACAACCCGATGGCGAACGAACCGAACGTCCGAACACGAACGCACAACCCGATCGCGAATGAACTGAACGTCCGACCACGAACGCACAACCTGCCCGAACAACCGAACACGAACGTCCGAACACGAACGCTACCGAACCGAACGGGCGAACACGAACGCGTGATATGACCGAACGACCGAACACGAACACACGAACCGAACGCGGCCAAACCGAACGGCCGAACACAAACCGCGATCTGTTCGCCCATGCCTATGTACTGCACTGTGGATTTCATTGTATTGTCCACAACTACCCCCAGATCCTTTTCCTGATGGAACCTCAACAGTTCCAGGAGGCTCTGGGGGATTTAACCTTAGACCCTGACGGCCACTCTGTTGATGAACTTGTCCGAGCTTTGAACATCTTTCTCGGGGAGGCCATTGACAGGGTGGCTCCGAGACGTCTCCTGCCTCTGTCTCATCACGGCAGGCCCCCTTAGTTTACAGAGGGTCTGCGATGTATGAAACAGGCAAGTAGATGACTAGATGGACGCTGGTGTCAGACTTGCACTGAATCTGACCAACTTCTCCATAGGGCCCATTTGCGGTCCTATGTTGAGGCTGTGAGGATGGCAAAGAAAGAGTTCTTTGCAGCCCTCATAGCATCTGCAAAGTCTCATCCAGTGGAGCTGTTCCAGGTGGTGTGGAGGCTGGTCACTCTGGCCTCTCTCTGCCTGGACGGGGGCTTGTCCCAAGCCCGCTGTGAGGGGTTTGCCACCTATTTTGCAGATCTCTCGGCTGCTTTTGATACAGTGGACCATGGGCTGCTGTTGAGATGGTTGTGAGCCCTGGGGGGCCTAGATGGAACTGTCCTCAGATGGTTCTGCTCATTCCTCTCAGGGAGAAGCCAGTGGGTTGTCCTGGGGGCTGAATCTTCCAGCCCCTGGGCCCTGGAATGTGACATTCCACAAGGTTCCATCCTGTCTCCATTATTGTTTAACGTATATATCCAGCCCTTGGGGAAGATCATGAGAGGGTTTGGTGTGCGTTGCCACCAATATGCTGATGACACCCAGCTTTACCTCTCCTTTTCAACCGACCCAGGTCCTGCCATCTCAGTTGTGTCTCAATGTTTGGAGGCCGTGGTGAATTGGTTGCGGAAGAGCAGACTGAAGCTCAATCCTGATAAGAAGGAAGTGATGATGGTGGGGAGGGCAAAGGAGGTGTTGGCTCCCCTCATAGAGGGGGTCTGCCCTCCCGTAGCCCAGCAGGTTTGGAATCTGGGAGCATTGCTGGACTCAGAGATCTGCCTGGATCGAGAGGTGGAGATGGTAGCTAAAGCTGCCTTCCACCAGCTGTATGTGGTGCGGAGGCTGTGTCCATATATTTCCAGACCCGGCCTAGCCACCCTCATCCATGCCTTCATCATCTCGAGGCTGGACTACTGCAATGCGCTCTACTTTTGGCTTCCCTTGATGCTGGTTCAGAGGCTGCAGCTGGTGCAGAACACGGCGGCTCGTCTCCTTACGGGGACAGGCCAACGGGAGCA
This sequence comes from Sphenodon punctatus, assembly GCA_003113815.1. Classification (NCBI taxonomy): domain Eukaryota; kingdom Metazoa; phylum Chordata; class Lepidosauria; order Sphenodontia; family Sphenodontidae; genus Sphenodon; species Sphenodon punctatus. The sequence goes on from QEPC01010709.1 coordinate 316,512, forward strand.
TATTACTCCCATGCTCTGTATGCTGCACTGGCTGCCCATAGCATGCTGAGTCAGATTCAAGGTGTTGGTCTTGGCCTATAGGGATGGGCGAACGCGGTTCGGAAGTTCGGAGTTCAGACCGAACTCAAATAGTTCAGTCGACCGAACCGAACGTTCGAACCAAACTTGAATTCGGGAGTTCGGACTGAACTCAAACAGTTCGGTCAACTGAACCAAATGTTCGAACTGAACTCGAATTCTAACATTTAGTGAGGGTGAGTTCGGAATTGAATTTCCATTGGTTTCAATGGAAAACACATTATTGGCTGTAACGTTTTTGTTTTTTAAGCTATGTGGCTGAAATCTGGGACACCTCTATCTCCAGTAGACCTCATTATGTGAACCAAGTTTCAAAACAATTGGATAAAGGAATCCGATTTTAGAAGCAGTTGAATTATTGTATTTTGCAATATTCTACATATACATTCTTAGCTGTAACTTCTTTGTCTCACATCTAATGTAGATAAAACTTGTTAAGTGTATACCCCTTCACATTATAACTATCTTTGCCACATTTCAGAAGGATTGGATAAAAGGTCTTGGTGGTATAAGCAATTAACAAATAAATGTATGTCTGATTATAACATCTTTGTAGTCCAACCAGTGTACATGAAATTTGGCAGGACTATATATTTCACTTTCATGATCATCTCTGCCAAATATCAGAGAGATATTATAAAGGGTCTCAATTTTATATGCCTGTACAACAAATGTAGAGAAGGGGCCTATGCCTGGGATTCTCTTATGTCACTGTGGTATAAGATCGGTTTGTGATGCAAATTGGCCAACAGAAGTGGTTCCCTTTATCAAAATCTCCTGTACATTTGCTGAAATAGCAGGAACGGTATTTGATACATTCCTGTCAAATATCCTGTAAACAGAATGGAATATCAAAATGTAACAGCTGGAAATGTATTTTCAGGTTAATGTCTTATACCCTTGGGACCCTTTATCCACTCTTTCCTAAAATTGGCAGAAATATTAAGCATATGGAGAGATGTAATATGCACAAGTTTCATGAACATTGGATGCAAGATAAAGAAGTTGTAGTCATGAATGTGTATGGAGCTTTTCTTAAAATCACAACATTCAATTGCTTCTGAAATTGGTTTCCTTTATCTAATCATTCTGAATTTTGGTACACTTGGTGCGCTCCATTGGGGGTACAATCTCCCTAAATTTCATCAAAAAGTAATAAGAAACAAAAATGTTATAGCCAGAAATATGTTCTTTAGTTTTTTCCTTTTATTTCAAAAACCAAATGTCATTTTCAGTTTCCAATTGCACTGAACTAAAGACTGAACCGATCCCAACCAAACCGAATCTGAACACAACATTTGATCCAAACCACCGAACGGCCGAATATTCATACCAACGAACCAAACCAAACGGGCGAACCGAACGGACGAAACGAACGCAGCCGAAACGAATGGCCGAACCCGAACCATGATCTGTTCACCCATCCCTATTGGCCTATAAATCCCTACATGATCTTGGCCTGGCATACCTCAGGGACTGCCTCACCTTCCGTGCCCCAGAGCAGCCCCTTCGGACCACTGTGGGAGCCTTCTTGGAGGTCCCCCGTGTAAAAAGGGGGGCCACAATGGAGAGGACATTGTCGGTGGCTGTGCCACAATTATGGAACTCCTCCCAGAGGACGCCCGTCTGGCTCCAAGTCTGTTGACCTTCCGCCAGGGCTGCAAAACTTGGTTGTTCTCCAAGGCCTTCGGAGGAGGGAAGGGTGCGTTGGGATCAAATTTTTTTGGGGGGTGGGCCCTATGGAGAAGTCAGTCAGATTCAGTGCGAGTTCGACGCCAGCATTGCTCTAGTCATCTACCTGCCTCTTTAATACATCGCAGCCCCTCTGTAAACCAAGGGGCCCTGCGGTGATGAGACAGAGGCAGGAGACAGCTTGGAGCCATCCTGTCTTTTGATGTTGTATTTTATTGTTGTTTTAAATTTTCTATGTTGTAAGCCGTCCCGAGATGCCAAGGGCATGAGGGGGTGGCTAAGAAATGTAAATAAATAAATAAATAAATCCTTGTTTAGTACCCAGCATCTTGTACTCATAGTTTGGATTATTTTCCCCTACATTCATGACTTTGGACTTGTCCACATTAAATCTCATTTGCCATTTAGATGCCCAGGCACCCAGTGTCATAAGACCCCATTGCAGTTCCTCACAGTCTGCTCGTATTTTAACTACCTTGAATGACTTGGTGTCATCTGCAAATTTGATCACCTCAATCTTAAAACCCTTTTCAAAATCTTTAATTAATACATTAAACAGCACGGGTCCCAATACAGATCCCTGAGGCACACCACTTTTTACATCTCTTCATTGTGAAAATTGCCCATTTAGTCCTACCCTTTGCTTTCAATCTCTTAACCAGTTTCTGATCCATAGTAAGACACTATCTCCTATTCCATGACTTTTTAATTTTCTCAAGAGTCTCTCATGAGGGACCTTATCAAATGCTTTCTGGAAATCCAGGTACACTATATCTACTGGGTCTCCCTTGTCCACATGCTTATTTACACCCTCAAAGAATTCCAACAGGTTAGTGAGGCATGACTTACCTTTACTAAATCCGTGTTGACTCTTCCCCATTAAGCCATGTTTGTCAACATGCCCTGTAATTCTGTCCTTAATGATGGTTTCCACCATTTTGCCCGGCACAGACGTCAAGCTTACTGGTCTGTAGTTTCCAGGATCGCCTCTGGATCCCTTTTTAAATATCGGGGTTACATTTGCCACCCTCCAGTCCTCGGGTACAGTGGCAGATTTTAGTGACAGGTTACAAATTACTAACAGTAGGTCTGCGATTTCATATTTGAGTTCCTTCAGAACTCTGGGGTGAATGCCATCTGGCCCTGGTGACTTGTTAGTATTCAGTTTGTCAATTTGCCCTAGAACATCCTCCAACGTCACATTGATTTGTAACAGCTCTTCCAATTCCTCGCCCACAAAGCAAGGATCTGGCGTGGGTACCTCCCCAAAATCCTCTGCAGTGAAGACCGACGCAAAGAACTCATTCAGCTTCTCTGCAATGTCCTTATCCTCCCTGAGCGCCCCTTTTACTCCCTTGTCATCTAATGGCCCAACTGACTCCCTAGCAGGCTTCTTGCTTCTGATGTATTTGAAAAAGTTTTTGTTGCTTGTTTTTGCCTCTTTAGCAAGCCTCCCTTCAAAATCTCTCTTGGCCTGCCTTATTAACACTTTACATTTACGTTGCCAGTGTTTATGCTCTTTCGTATTATTTTCATTGGGACTAGCCTTCCATTTCTTAAAGGATGCCTTTTTGGCTCTAATAGCCTCCTTCACCTCCCCATTTAACCACAGTGGAAGACGTTTGGTCTTCCTGCTTCCTTTTTTAACTTGCGGGATGCATTTAATCTGGGCTTCCAGAAGGGTGCTTTTAAACAGTCTCCACGCCTCTTGCAAACTTGTAGCCCTTGCAACTGGGCTTTTTAGTTTCTTTTTAACTAGTTTCCTCATTTTGTCATAGTCTCCCTTTTTAAAGTTAAATGCTACTGCTGTACTTTTGTTTATCTTTCTCCCTACAGAAATTATGTCAAATGTGATCATATTATGATCGCTATTGCCTAGTGGCTCCGCCACAGTTACTCCTTGCACCAGGTCCTGCGTGCCACTCAGGACTAGATCTAGAATAGCTCCTCCTCTCGTTGGTTCCAGAACCAGCTGTTCTAGGAAGCAGTCATTTACGGCATCCAGAAATTTGACCTCCACGTCCCGCCCCGAGGAAACATTCCCCCAATCAATATTAGGGTAATTGAAGTCACCCATTATTATTATGTTGCCGACTTTAGTAGCCTGTCTAATCTCTTTTAGCATTGCTTTATCAGTCTCTCCGTCCTGGTCAGGGGGACGATAGTATAGCCCTACTGCGATACTCTTCCCCTTTATACCTGGAATTTCTATCCATAGAGATTCTAGGGAACAGTTTGCATCCTTTAAAATTTTAATTGTACTTGACTCAATGTTGTCTTTTACATATAGAGCCACCCCACCACCAACTCTATCTACTCTGTCATTCCGATATATTTTGTACCCTGGTATTACAGTGTCCCATTGGTTATCCTCGTTCCACCATGTCTCTGTGATGCCTATAATGTCTAGATCTTCATTTAGCGCCATACACTCTAATTCTCCCATCTTACTTTTTAGGCTTCTAGCATTTGCATATAGACATTTATGTGTATTCTTTTTATTCTTCTTACTGTGCACATTATAGGGGACTGTATCAGGCACCCTGGAATTTATCTGTTCTCCAGCGAATTCCACCTGAAGTCGCTTAATTTTTATCCCTTTCTCAGTCTTAAGCAACTCTAAATCCCCTAAGTTAGCATCATCCTGCATAGATGTCACAGTCCGAACTGTGCATTCCACAGTGCCTGTTGGCTTTCCCCCAGGTTCTAGTTTAAAAACTGTTCTATCACATTTTTAATTTTTAGTGCCAGCAACCGGGTTCCATTCTGGTTAAGGTGGAGCCCATCCCATCTGTATAGGCTCCCGCCTCCACAGAAGGCTGCCCAGTTCCTGATAAATCCTTTAAAGCCCTTCACGGCCTGGGCCCTACTTATCTGCAGGACCACCTCACTCCCCATGTACCCGTGCAACCCTTGAGATCGTCCGTGGGAGCCTTTTTGGAGGTTCCCCAGGTGAGGTGGGTGGCCACCGATTTTAGATCTTTTTCGGTGGCCGCCCCTGTGATGTGGAACTCGCTCCCGGAGGAGGCTCAGTTGTCCTCCACTCTCCTGCTATTTCAGCATTTATGTAAGACCTGGCAGTTCTGCCAGGCCTTTAGTGAGGGGGAGGGTGGGGGGGTGGGGGAGGGGGGGGGGGGGTTCCCCTACATTTGTGAATTTTTAATTGTTTTAAAATGTTTTTTAATTGTTTTATTGTTTATATTGTTGTTCGCTGCCCATGGCTGCCCTGTGAGCAGGAGGGGCGGGATAAAATTTTTACATAAATAAATAAAAATAAAAAAATCTAAAGCATTCCTCCTTGCACCATTGTCTCATCCACGGATTGAGACGTTGGAGCTCCGCCTGCCTCTGGGGTCCTGAGCGTGGAACAGGCAGCACTTCTGAGAACGCTACCCTGGAGGTTCTGGACTTGACTCTACTACCTAGAAGCCTAAATTTGGCCTACAGAACCTCCATCCTACATCTACCTATGTCATTGGTATTAACATGGACCACAACAACAGGTAGGTACCAACATGGACCCCAGCACTCTCTGGGAGTCTATCTGTGTGTCGTGTGAGGTCTGCTACCTTCGCATCAGGCAGGCAAGTTACCATGTGGTCCTCACAGCCACCAGCAACCTACATTCCTAATAATCAAATCCTCAACTACCAAAGCTGTCCTATTCCCACCCTTTTGGGCACACACCCCTGGAGAAAAATCGTTGGTGCAAGAGGATAACACATCACCCAGAATGCAGGTCCCAGCTATAGGATTGCTTCCTGCCATTTCAAGTTTGTGCTCTCCACCCTGGAGACCTCGCCCCTCCAAAGCAGCACAGGGGATGCCAGAGTGTAGGTGGGACTGTTCTACTATATCCCTGGAGGAATCCTCTATATACCTCTGTGTCTGCCTCAGCTCCTCCAGCTCAGCCACTCTAGTCACCAGAGACTGTACATGTTCTCTGAGAGCTAGGAGCTCTTTGCACCAGGTGCACACATACCACCTCTCCCCAACAGGAAGATAATCATACATGTGGCACTCAGTGCAAAAGACTGGGTAGCCCCCATCCTGCTGCTGGTCTGCTGTCTGAATCTTCTTGTTTAGTGAGATGTTAGCTCCCATCCCCTGTAGTTAAATACATAACTACGGTTAAGCCTAAGTGTATATGTGAACACAGTCGCTCACTTGTTTAGGGTGTTTCCTCTATAGCACCCTCCTACAGAGAACTCCTAGGCAAACTTCCCTGTTTGCTGTTTCTGTGCACTTGTCTTCTGGGCTGCTGCCTGTCTGCTCTTCTTATATACTCTGGTGGCTTGGCCCCTGAGTCAGCAGGTTTTAGCTCCGTCCCCTAATCAATCCTCACAGAATCCTGTACATGCCAGGAGTGTGAGGAAAGCTCCAGGAGAAACTGGACACAATATAAATCAGAGAATCCACACAGGAGAGAAAACCTTTTATGTGCTGTGATTGAGAAATGCCACAGGGTGAACTCATCCCTCAGTACACACCAGAGAATCTACCCTACAAGAGAAAGGCCCTAAATGCCCTATAAATGCCCAAATGTGGGGAAAGCTTCAGTCTTTGTATCCATCAAGAAGCTTAAACAGTTCCCCCATTCCTACCCTCACCTCAACTGCAACTGTGAGAAAGGACCTGAATGGTAGAGTTGGGAGGATGCAAAGGGTAGGATCACTTAGGAAACACTACAGTAGAGATAAAGCTTAGGTACTTAGACATACTGACGGTGCTGCATTCCTCCCACTCACAATCCCTCACCTCAAACAACCCCTTCCCTCCATTACTCCTATTTCCCTAGGATCACAGAGCATTCCCTAACCTCTGTCACTCTTTACAGACCCTGTTCCAAAGTGACACCAATAAGTTTAAATCAAAGGACTTTTTGCCTGCAAGGGCAGGGCTGCTTGACACCCCTGCAGCAGGCAAAATAAAAGCCCTAGGTGAAGCAATGTGCCCCAAAGCCAGCAGAACTTCAGAGACAACAGGAGAATTTTGGTTAAGGTACAATTCAACAGACATTTTGTTATTTGAAAACCAAATCATTATTAAGCATTTACATAGCACTTTCAGTGTCTTTCCTACAAGATCCCAGACCAAGGAACAGAAAAAATATGGAAACATACTTAAAATTCCACAATTACTAGTAACATCAGATCACTCAATAAGTGTAGGGCATAGTTCAAAAGGGCTACACCACAATAAAAAGTAGGACTATTTTGGTCCTTCAGAAATACTATGGAACTACACAATGTTGCATGCAAAGCAGGTATTTATTTATTTTTCTTTCACACTGCTTCAGAAAGATTAAATATAGCAAGCCAGTCAGTACTTTGATGTTTTCACACTGGTTGCTAAAAGATTAAATATAAGAAATCTGAAGTAAAGTCTTTGAGGAAAATTTTTACATTGTCTCTATTTGTTTCCACTGCACTCAATGGGCCCCCAAAATATCCCATCCAATTTAATCATAGTCCAAAGTTCACCAAAAAGGTTTTTCAAAAATCAGATCGCTCGGGCAAGGGGGACAAAATTCAAAGGAGAAAATAATAAAAACAGTAAAATAATTCTTATTGAAGCAAAGTAGAAAAAAAGTCTGTCTTAATCCCTTCTCCTTTCTGAAGCAGGGAAGAAGAGGTGCCTCTCTCATTCCATTGGATTTGGGGTGCTGAGGATGAGTGCCCCAAGGCCAATCTGATTGGCTGGGTTCCTTCATAGGTACCTAATTTGGCTCCCTGCAGACCTGCCTGTAACCCCAGGGTGGGAAACCTTTTCTGTCCTGGGGGCCACATTGAAAATTAGTACGAGCTCCAAGGGCCACATAGACATTGGGGGAGGGGGTGCTTAATGGGTGTATTGAAGAAAAGGAGGGCCAAGATCATGGATCTGTCTCATGGATCTGTCCCCTACCCTTGTGTGCAGGCCCTCCTCTCTGCTCCCTTATCCTGATCTCATTTTTTTCAGTGCTTGGGATAGAGACTAGATCCAGGGGCTTGATCCAGGCACTGAAAAGGGGCCACATAAAAACTTGCCGATGGCTGCATTTGGGCCCCGGGCCTCAGGTTCCCCACCCCTGCTCTAACCCTTCCCCCGTGGCATTATTCATCGTGCTCCACTGGGACACCCAGAGCCTATAAATGTAATTATAATTGTTCCCAGTGCACATACAGATGAATGCTATGTGCCTCTGCACTACGTGCTGGAAACTATCTATCTAAACTTATATGCCGCCCCCCTCCTGCTCACAACATCTCGGGGTGGCATCGCAAGCATTATGGCATCGCAAGCAGCACATGCACATAGGCAAAGGTGTGAAGCACTTCAGCACGAGCACCCAATCCACAGAATCATGTGGCAATGACAGAGGCAGCAAAATCAGCAGCAGTGGCAGCTCTCGATGGGTACTGGGCAGAGCGGCGCTCACAGCACCCCTAAAGAGGAGCTACCCATGGCAAGCGACAAGCGGAGAGTGTTACTGCCCAGTGTGACTGCCTGATTGTGGGGTAGTATGCAGGGTGAGACACTCGTGCTCGAACACTAACAACTTACCTTGCTCCACCCTGCTGCTAAATGCTTGTCCCAGGACAGCAACTGTCCACACTAACAACATGCCATTGAAGGTGGACTGTGGAGGTAGGATCCCACACTGTCCTACATGTAGGACAAATGCTTAGTGTGAATACAGCCTAAGGGAAATAAATTGTTGCAACTCCTCTTGTGTGGGCAACACTCTTAAATTCCCTTAAAAGGGTTTTTAACCTATTTTAAACTACTTCATACACAAAGGGTGCAGCACATGAGATGCCTGCCCCTCCCTAGACACACGAGCCACTGGATGCAGTGGCTTGTGTGTCCAGGAGCTGCCAGAAGCTTGCCTCACCCTGGGGAGGGTGGAGGGAGGGAACACATTTGCTTGCTCCATGATGCATCCTCGGAGAAATCCCAAGGACATGGCATGGAGCAGCCTTACCCCGTGTGGAGTAAGGCTGTACAGGGCAGAGCAAGCCTGTGTGGTCAGGCGCGGATGCCACTTCATGATCAGGGAAACCCTGTGAGCTGTGAGCGATGGGCGCTAGTGCCTGTCGTTCACAGCCACGTCGCAGCCAGGACAGGAGTCCTGAGTCCCTGGGCTGCTGGGGGAGAAGTAGCCCAGAGGAACTGTGTGTGCACCTCTCTTTCCATCCTGACAAACAGCTGATCTGAGAGAGGGGCCCAAAAGGAGTAGGCGTGATTGCTCCCTTAGGCCCCCCTCCCCTATCAGCTGTTTGTCAGGGTGGGGAGAGGGACGCATATGTGGCTCCTCTGGGCTCCCCCCCCAGCAGCTGTCTGTCAGGTGGATGGGGGGAAGAAGAGCCTGTGCACCTCCCAGGCTCCCGGCTCCCCCGATCTACTTGAGTGTCAGCTGATGGGGGGAGGGTGCATGCTCTTCCCGGTCTAATCTTCCCCATCAGCTGTCAGGCAGGGGGGGGAAGAGCATGCATCCTCCTCCACCCCACCCCCAAGCAGCTGCTCATGTGACTGCTCCCTGCACTGAGCACGCACTGTGGCAGGACCAATTGCCCGCCACAGGGTGGCGTAGGGATCTGGCCCACCTTGCTTGTATGGCTGCAACCAAAGTTACCCTTCTTTTGTGAAACGGATTTTAAAATCACATCTTAAGCTAAACCAGAGATCAATTCAGTGCACAGAGCAGTCCTAAATGATTTTTCCAGGTGACAAGCCATGCCAAAGAGTTTCACCCATCGACATATCCCTGTATCTCATTTGGTTAATTAAAGTACGATCTTCCTAATATACCAAAGCCTGAATTTATATTAAATGGAAAAAAAATCCACATTAAAGTGAGGTAAAAGCCACAGAGTTAAAGTGAAAAAGGGTCACATGATGCAAAAAGAAAGGCTTCCTTAGAAACCAACTCAGACACACAACCAGTATGTTTCATAGACTGCATTTTAAAATACGAATATACACAATGTAAATAATAATACCTGGCTTTATATTTAACAAGGCTGATATGGAAAGTGATATTTTGGGGAGTGGGGCCAGAACTCACCTGACCCAAGACAGCCCCAATTTGCATGCAATTGCATATGATGTGCTTCTTCGTGCACATTTATGCAAATTTAAAAGACCATTAAAATTTTAAACTTAGAAAAATTAAAATAAAATATAGACATAGAGACACATTTCTTCTGCTCATCAAGAAGCTTGTTAAAGCCTTGTATTTGCAGGGGGAACTATGCCCTGAGCTTCTGGTGGCTTCCAGTAGATCCCGCTACTGCTGTTGGTGCTCCATACATTCTGCATTCACTCCTCTGAGGCTACTGGGGGGCTGGGATGAGAAACTAACCACTGCAGCAGCAACAGCAGCAGTGGCTTTGAGAGCTTTGCCCTTGCTGACGCTACGGTAGGTTTTCCCACTGCTGTTGCTGGGGCTCTGAGTAGCTTCAGGCAATTCCCCTTCCCACCGCATTAAGGCTACTAGCTGCTTGGGCAGTTTCTTCTTGCTGCTGCTATGGTGGTTCTGACTAGCCACCTCCCACAGCCTTGCTAAGGCTACTGATGGTTTGGGCAAGTGTCACTGTGGCTCCCCGCTGCTTCTGTTATGTTTGCTGATGGCAGGAACAGATGGCTTCAGGCAGTCACTTCTTGCCAGAGCCACAGGCAGCTTGCAGCCACTTCCCATCAGAGCCGCATCACTTCTGAATCACTGGGGATGAAGCTTCTTCTCAGGGAGTGTGGTTTCTTCTCAGCAGGCCTGTGACCCATTTGGGACTCTCTCCGGACCCACTGGTAGATCATAACCAATCAGCTAGAAACCACTGAGTTAATGTGACTGCATATCTGTATTTCCAAGATTTTTCAATCTCAACTGTTCATATTTTAGATGGCATTAAGGTAGCTTTTTGCATTCAGTTTCCTGGGGCTTTTTTAAAATTATTGGGAGATGGCTCTGGGGAAATTCAGGTTCAGTGCATGCTCTTGAATTAGCTAAATCTATCATGCTTATTGTCGAAGCTGCCTCAGGGGAAACATTGCTTCCTTCCATATATTGCTCACGGGACTTCATATCTAACCCAGTTTGTGTGTGTGTAGAAACCACCCTAACCTTTGTTAATTATGCCCAATCCATTTCCTCATTCTGTTTCTCCTAAACAGTACCTTCTGTCCTGTTACCTGAAAGAAAAGAATTATTTTCTTTTAAACAAGCTCCTGTGTTCGTGTAGCTAAGGAGCCATGTGTTAACCTTGATCCCATCTTTCTCTTTAGCACACTCCTCTGCTGTACAACTACATTACTTAAATAGTCGATTAGAAATTTGTCACTATCTTTCTTTTCTGAAAATGCGTGGGTGGTGTGAAAGCAGTAAGCAGTAATAAAGTAAGAAGGCTCTTTACACCATGGTCAACGCAGCATAGAGGGCACGGATCTCTACTCCAATACTTTTATGCTATTAATGACTAAAGACCTCAGCACAGAACTCTTCAATGAATACTGAGGTAGGGAAGATGTTTCTGCTTTCTGTATTGATATGTTATGGACAGAGGAATTGCTGGAGTGGAGTAAGGAAGGCATTTTAATAGGCCCTAAATTGTTACAGTATCAGCCAATCTTACTATAATGAACACATTTACCAGTGGTAGTTATTCCTTTGCATTATTTGGAGTTTGGGCAGAAGATTATGGTTAACATTCTTAGCCTTAGGAAAAAAATATCACACTTTATTTAATGATCAGCAGCAGTCAAGATTTCATTTCTGGTACATGTATAGGAACATCTATATCAGGGGTGTAGCTATCATAGGGACAGGAGGGACATTTGTCCTGGCGTCCAAGCTGTGGGGGGTGGGAGGGAGGCATAAATCCAGTGATGTTGTGGCATGGTCAGGCGGAGACTAGGGCTGAACCGAGTACCCCAAAAGAATATTTGTGAGTATTTGCGAGGCTCTGAGTACCGGGCCTGAGTTTTCAGTCCTGTACTCGGAGTTCGAGTGAATACTCATCAAACCCCTCGGCACACAGAAAGTGGGGGGGGGGAGATGGCAGTGGCCAAGGAAAATGACTGGGGGCAGAGAAGGGGAAGCGAGTAGGGTAAGGGGCAGGGAAGGGGGGGCAGCAAACTCACCAGGAAGCGGCTCCAGGGCACCTCTGTGCATGCTGTCAGGGAGCATGCTGGGAGATGTATTGTGGAGTGGCCTTTCATTCATTTCATTTCATTTATTAGATGTAGTGTGGACTACATCTCGCAGCATGCTCCCTGACAGCATGCACAGAGGTGCTCTGCAGATGTTTCCCGGGCAGGGCAGTTCCCCCAGCATGTTTGCTGGACAGCATAGACACAGGCGTACTGGAGCCAAGGAGCTCCAGAGCTGCTTCCTGTGGAGTTTTCTGGGTCCCCCTTACCTGCACCACTTCCCTTTCCCTGCCCCTGCCATTTTATGCCCCAATCCATTTCCTAATTCTCTTCCTTCTAAAGACTAACTCCTGCCCTGTTACCTGCAAGAAAAGAATTCTTCTCTTTTAAACATGCTCATGTGTTCATATAGCTAAGGATCCATGTGTAAATCTTGATCCCATCTTTCTGTTTAAGCACACTCTTCTGCTGTACATTGCCTAAACAGTTGATTAGAAATTTGTCACGCTCTTTCTTTTCTGAAAGTATGTGGGTGGTGTAAAAGCAGTAAGTAGTAATAAAGTAAGATGACTCTTTACACTATGGTCAAAGCAGTTGACTGTCAAGGAGTATCCTGGGAGATGTAGTGTGGACTGCGGAGTGCCTCTGTGCATGCTGTCGGGGAGCATGCTTGGAAATGTAGTGTGGACTACATCTTCCAGCATGCTCCTTGACAGCATGCACAGAGGCACTCCATAGCCACTTCCCGGGAAGGACAGTCCCTCCTGCATGCTTTCCGGACAGAGGCGTGCTGGAGTCGCTTCCTGGGCAGGGCAGTACCACATGACAGATAAGCACTGGAGCCACTTCCCAGTGAGTTTGCTGGCCACTAGGGATGGGCGAATGCGGTTCGGTAGTTCGGAGTTCGGCCCAAACTCGGCCTGTTCGGACGGCCGAACCCGAACACGAACATACCGAACACCGAACAGCGAAATGGCCGAACAGTTCGGTCAGTTCGGATCGCGTTTGGGTGAATTCGGGTGGCAAAAAAAGGTTCACTGGAAGGTCAAACATGACAGGGAGGTGTCAGTCACTGAGGAGCAGACTTCCAGGCACCAGGGGTGGAGAGGCTTGCA
>QEPC01010709.1:340868-389794 GCA_003113815.1 Sphenodon punctatus
GAACGCGAGGTACGACCGAACGACCGAACACGAACACACGAACCGAACGCGGCCGAACCGAACGGCCGAACGCGAACACACGAACCGATCGCGGCCGAACCGAACGGCCGAACACGAACCGCGATCTGTTCGCCCATGCCTAAAATGTGATGGTGACCTATTTTGGCCCGCAAGCCACCGGCTTATTAGTGCCTCACCAAATATTTGCCCAGGATTGCTCCCAGACATGTTGGTGGTGAGCCCACGCTGTAATCCTGGAGACCTCTGGGATTACAGCCTGGGTTACCGCCCGCCCAACCAGGCCTAAGTGGGCTATAACATATGTTATGGCCCGTTGTGACCCAGCCCGGATCTGGTCCACCATGACTGGCTGCCATAGTGTGAGGCAGGGAGCAGGGCACGGCATGGGAGCGGTCTGGGTGGCTGCACATTTGTGTGGATCCCTGCCCTCCCTGGTGGCCCGCACGTATGTTTGTTGTGCTGGTGGACCCCTTCGGGACCATGTTTCCAGTATGTTGCCAATCCAAGTCGTGTTGTGATGGTGGCATTCCGCCATCATGTCTATTAACACCCAGAGTGTGACATCCTTCTCTTCCTTCCCTCCCCGCCATTCTAGGCATGGCATATCAGCATGCCCAGAAAAATGCCTTCCCCACAGTTTTACATCCAATATCAGACTACTCATTGCTGTGACCAAAAAAAAAAGAAAATATCCTTTCCACAAAATGGAAATCATTTCAGAGAACATGAATTGACGACTGAAATGCTACCATAGATGCCCACAGGATGCATTTCCCTCTAAGGAAATTACAACAGTAAGTAGAGCAGACAGAGACAGTAAAATGGCAATAAAAATGTATTTTAATTAAATTATTCTACAATAAAGCAAAAAGGAATCTGAAAACAACGGCTGATTATTATCATCATAATGATGCTTGGATGTCCTGAGCCCTGGAATGGTTTCAGAACGAGCATTGTAATAGCTGCACACTGTCACCGTGTGTCTGTTTTCTCCCTTTCCCTCCCCTTTCTCCCATTTTGGTTCCTTTTCAGCTGAAATTACATGAGCAAGACTGACAATATAGCATGCAAACAGAAAGAATCTCATTCCTGAATCAATACGCTTCCTTCTACAAACATGAAATTAGTGGTTATAGCACTGTCGATGAAAAAATGAGAACAAAGGTAAACTGTTCCGTCTCATCCTCCCATGTTAGCATTAGACTTTCTTTTTTGTGGCTTAAAAAAGTAATATTTCCAAGTAGATCCAAACAGCGAGACAACTTGAGTGCAAGTAGAGGCCTTCATCTCATTCCCACAAGGAACTGACACAGGAATTTTATTAACCACTAACACTTGTAGAATGATGGATTCCCACATACTTCATGTACATTGGGGCAGCTCTTTCCTACTGCAACTTTAAGATGCTGTTTATTTATACCCCTAACCCACTGTATGTATGGAAGCTATACAGTCTCAACTGTGAGATAAAATAATTTTACCTATGGTACTGGATATACGAAGTTGACATTTTTTAACTTACTGTTCAAGTTGTTCAATGTATAACATCAGAAAAATGCAATCTACTACCTGTACTCTGTCTTTTAAAATAAAATATATGGACTAAACTCTTACTTCAGTAACATCAGTACTTCAGTACTTCAAGTTGGGTTGATTTGGGTTAAATATGGATAGAAATGGTGGGAATTACTTAAAGGGAAATACTGTGTCCATCAAAACCTTTTGTTCTCCAGGTGTTTCTAGAGAACCCACTGCTGGTTCTCCTTCAGATATTTTTTCCTCCCCTTTACCTTCCCCTTTAAATCGTTTTTAATTGATTTTATATGGATTTCAAGTTGTGTCATTTTATTATATTTTAAATGCTGTAAACCACTCTGGGCACCTTCCAGTGGAGGGATGCTATATAAATAAAAAATATTATTAATCATCATCAATCATCATCATGGTAGTACTATAGCATCCTCAGGCCCAGCAAATATATTGGAACAGAACAATAACAAACTCAGATTTGAGTCATTTCTTTCTTCTTTCCTGACTTGTTAGAGAAATAATTTCTATTTCCCTTACCCACAAGTCTCTCCACCTGAAACTGTAAGAGCGGGTCGCGCCGCTCGGCTCCGTAGCGTGCGGGCCGTTGCTAGGCAACGGCCCGATACCCGGAAGTAGACGGCTTGCGGGGATGAAGCGTGGTGTGCGCTCCTATAAAGCAGACCGGCGGGGCTTGAGTTCCCCGCTGGTGATCATTCTTTGAGAGACTGGCCCCCTTGTCCTTGGTAACCCTATTGTACTACTGAAGCGTGGAAAGCAAGAGAGTGAGTGTGGAGAGTGGATGAACCCCTGTATTTCCCCTACCCTGAGAGTGAGAGCGGTGAGTGAGCGGACGTTCCCTTGTATTGTTGTATGACCTCCCTGGGAGCCTGACTAAGAGTGGTAGAGGAGCCTTTCCCCTAAGCCTTGTACCCCTTGCCCAGCCCTCCATTCTCCTTGCACGTTCTGGTACGAGTGTCCTGTCCCCCACCATCCTTCCCCGTGTCTCCCAGTCCCCTTCCCTTCCTTTCCCCGGTCCCCAGCCCCTATTCCTTTCCCCCCTTCCCGTCACCTTCCTTGCACGGTGCCCTGAATCCCCGTATAGCTCCCCGAGTATCTGGTTCCCCCTCTGTGTATGGTCATTGTAGCCCTCCGGGGCTAGGGGTTACCTCTCTCCTCCGTCCCGATGATGAAAAGGGTTGCCCCCTGAACTGGAGGGAAAGCCCACCTAACACCCTGAGGGACCTTCTAAGTGCCGATAGAAGAGTGTGGTTGAGAGGTCGCCCCCTCCCCGTGGGTTTCTCCTGCCCCCTCCTTCTCCCCCTTCCCGTCCGTCCCTTCCTTCCCCCTTCCCCTGTGACAGAATCACCGGCACCCCCTTTTTGGCTGAATAGCACCCAGAATGACATCCGAAGGTCAGCTCCAAGACCTTATGCATACAATCCAATCCCTCACAATGGAAGTCCAAGATCTTAAGGAGGAGAATAAGGAGCTTAGGGCCCGGTGCCTTTCCTTGCAAAATCCGGGGGAGCCACCCCTTTCCTTCCCTTCGGGAGGGGAAGAGGGGGCCACGGGGGGTATTGACCCCTCCGGGATAGTGCCCATCCCTCGAGAGCCTAAGGCCCCTCGACCTGACAAATTCTATGGGGATAGGAAGGCATGCCAGGGTTTTTTGGCTTTGTGTAACCTCACCTTTCAGACCCAGCCCTTGACCTATCGCTCTGATCAAGCCAAAGTGGCGTATATTGTGGGATTATTGGGAGGAGTGGCATTGGATTGGGCTACCCCCCTTCTTGCCTCAGATGATAATCTACTAAGGGATTATAAAGGGTTCTTGAAACAATTTCGATTCCTATTTGATTATCCCCATCGGGTAAAAGATGCCGAACAAGCCATACTTCATCTTCGACAAGGTAAAACCCCCTTGTTGGATTATATTACTCAGTTTCGAAAAACTGCCTTTGATTTGAATTGGAGCGATTCCGCTTTTCGAGCCCTTTTTCGCCAGGGTCTAAATGAAGAGATAAAAGACCAGATAGCCTGGGCACCTACTACCCCCCAAACCTTGGAGGAAATGGTCACCTTATCTCTACGAATTGATGAGCGTCTTGCTGAGCGCCGGAAGGAGCGCAAACGAGACCAAGGTAGGGGGTGGGAATTGGGGATTACTGGTCCACCGCCTGTCCCCCCCTCTCCTGTCATGGAACGGGATACTTCTGAACCCATGCAGATTGGAGTGGTTCGAGGTCCCCTTAGTCCAGAGGAACAGGACAGGCGTCGCCAGCTCCGCCTTTGTTATTATTGTGGAAAAGCAGGGCACTTTTCCAGAGATTGCCCCGCACGACCTCCCCGGTCTTTGCCGTCGGGAAATGCCGGGAGCCGGGGGAGTGGGGGGACCACCCGGTGAACGATTATCATTCCCTCCTGAAACTTGCAACGGGAGTGGGACACCCCCCTCAATTATATGTTCCTTTGACTCTACAATGGACTTCTCACCGGTCCCTCATAGTTAAGGCCTTGATAGATTCAGGGGCCTCAGGAAATTTCATGGACATGGCTTTTGCCGCATACCATGAAATACCTCACCAGACCAGGGCCTCAGTTGAACTGATCCGAACCATCGATGGGTCTCTCCTTAACTCTGGGCCCCTACATACTTGTTCCTGTCCCCTTCGATGTTTCATAGGGTCCCATGGAGAAACCCTTCAATTTGACCTCATTTCCTCCCCGTTATTTCCCCTGGTTTTGGGTATCCCGTGGCTTGCAGCCCACAACCCTTCTATTAATTGGAGTAAACTGACCCTTACCTTCCCTTCCTTCGATTGCCGATCCCATTTCCTTCCCCCCCCCGTCCATTGGGACCACTGTTTCTACTCCGATAGTAGACCCTCGGATACCGCCCCATTATCATGACTTAAGTGGGGTATTTAGTGCCCAAGAAGCATCTGAGCTCCCTCCTCATAGGGCATATGACTGCCCCATAGAGTTAATCGAGGGCCACGAACCCCCGTATGGGCGAATTTACAACCTATCCCCAGGAGAAACCAAAACCCTCCGGACTTACATACAGGAGAGTTTAGCTAAGGGCTTTATCCGCCATTCTACCTCTCCCGCTGGAGCCCCCCTCTTCTTTGTGCTGAAGAAGGAGGGGGACCTTAGGCCCTGTATAGATTATCGGGGGTTAAATCTGATCACTGTCAAGAATCGGTACCCCCTTCCCCTTATTTCCGACCTTCTCAGTAAACTTCAAGGTGCCACCCTTTTTACCAAGTTAGACTTACGGGGCGCCTATAATCTGGTACGAATCAGGGAAGGGGATGAATGGAAAACCGCTTTTCGGACACGTTTCGGCCATTTTGAATACCTTGTGATGCCGTATGGTCTAGTTAATGCTCCCGCTACCTTCCAACATTTTATCAATGACATTTTTAGAGATGTGCTTGATCTATATGTGGTAGCGTATTTAGACGACATCCTTATCTTTTCGTCCTCCCTCCATGACCATATCCGTCACGTCCGGACTGTCTTGAAAAGACTGCAGACCCATAAACTATATTGTAAACTAGACAAATGTCTATTCCATGCATCTTCAGTTCCCTTTCTAGGGTTTATCATCTCTGCGGAAGGCATCCACATGGATCCCAGCAAGTTGGAGGCTATTAACCGGTGGCCTGCTCCCCAGACTGTGAAGGCGTTACAAAGGTTTTGGGGCAGCGTTAATTATTATCGCCAGTATATCCCTCGATACGCGGATTTAACCAAACCTCTGACCCGTCTCTTACAGAAGGGAGCACGTTTTGATTGGAGCCCGATACAACAGGAGGCTTTCACGTTTCTGAAACGGGCCTTTATGTCCGCCCCACTATTGCAACACCCTGATGTTTCACTACCTTTCGTTGTGGAAGCAGATGCTTCGGATGTTGCTATAGGGGCAGTGTTAACCCAGGCTTGTGTTTCCTCAGGAAAACGCCTTCCATGTGCCTTCTACTCTCGGCAGCTAACTCCTGCGGAACGGAACTATCCGATCATTGATAAGGAACTGCTGGCTATCAAAGCCGCCTTCGAAACCTGGAGGCACCTTCTGGAGGGAGGCCCCCATCCGGTACTGGTGTACACTGACCATAAAAACTTAACTTTTCTTCAATCAGCTCGCATTAACAACCCTCGACATGCCCGATGGGCCTTGTTCTTCGCCCGGTTTTCCTTCACGATACAATATCGTCCGGGATCGCAGAATACGATGGCTGACGCCTTGTCCCGATATTATACCACAAAAGAAGGAGAGGGCGATCTACATGGACCTATCCTCCCAGCCCGCACCTTTGCAGCAACCCTTCCTTCCTTCACCCAACTGCAAGCGGTAAGTCAACGCGAACCCCGCTTGCCCTCCTATCAACGTAAAGCCGGATTACTGTATTTTCAGGGAAAGGTAGTAATACCTCCCAAACTCTGCCCTCAGGTATTGTGGGCGCACCATGACTCCCCCCTTGTCGGTCACCCCGGTTTCCAATGTACCTTGTCTTTGGTTCGAAGAACCTTTTGGTGGCCTTCCCTATATTCTGATGTTAAACGATATGTCCAAGGTTGTACAACGTGTGCCCGGACCAAGACCCCCCGTTCCTTGCCAGTAGGACTCCTGCAGTTAACAAAAGAACCTGCAGGCCCTTGGCAAAAAATCGCAGTAGACTTTATCGTTGGCCTTCCGAAATCGGCTGGATATGATGCTATATTAGTTGTTGTTGATTATTTCACAAGGATGGGACATTTCATCCCGTGTAAAGGACTTCCCTCGGCACCTGGGACGACTCACCTTATACTTCGTGAGGTAGTTCGTTTGCATGGAATCCCACGGGAAATAGTCTCGGACAGGGGTCCCCAATTTATTTCACGCTTCTGGAAAGCATTTTTTACATTACTACGGGTCAAACTCCGACCAACAACTGCTTACCACCCTCAAGCGAATGGACAGGTGGAACGTTTGAATCAACATATAGAGCACTACTTAAGATGCTTTTGCTCATATCTCCAGGGAGATTGGGTAGACCTCCTTCCTCTTGCCGAGTTTACATATAATAATAATCCTCATTCATCCCTAGGTACCTCGCCCTTTTACGTGTCTTATGGTTTTCATCCTCCTCTCTGTTTCCCAGAGGTGCCCTTCACTTCAGTGCCAGCCGCAGGGTCGCTAGTCACAACTATTCACTAAGCTCAAAAGGCTGCCCAACGACACCTACTAGCAGCCCGCCAACAATATAAGGTAATGGCCGATAGACGACGTCGTCCTGAACCCTCATTCAAGGTCGGGGACTTGGTATGGGTGCGTAAACACCACTATCCTACCTTACGTCCTTCGGCGAAATTAGATGACGC
Organism: Sphenodon punctatus; assembly: GCA_003113815.1. Taxonomy (NCBI): domain Eukaryota; kingdom Metazoa; phylum Chordata; class Lepidosauria; order Sphenodontia; family Sphenodontidae; genus Sphenodon; species Sphenodon punctatus. The sequence continues at coordinate 347,787 of QEPC01010709.1, forward strand.
CTATTTTGGCCCCTTCCCTATCACCCGCAAACTTAATCCGGTCACCTACACGGTGGGCCTCCCCTCCCATATGAAAATCCACCCCTCCTTCCATGTCTCCTTACTGAAAAAAGCCCGTGTTCCCGCCTACCCCATCCAGCAGGGGACCCCCGCTCCCCCTACCCTCCTCCCCGCTAGTCCCGAATACGAGGTCCGGGCTGTCTTGGACTCTCGTTTTATTGGCCCCCGTCTCTATTATCTCCTTGATTGGAAACATTATGGCCCCTCCGACCGTTCCTGGGAACCCGCTGAGAATGTCCATGCCCCACGTCTTGTTCGCCTGTTCCACCTCCGCCACCCCTCGAAGCCTGGTCTCTGTACTAGGGTGGGGGGGGCGGGGGGGGCTTGGACGGGGGGGTAGTGTAAGAGCGGGTCGCGCCGCTCGGCTCCGTAGCGTGCGGGCCGTTGCTAGGCAACGGCCCGATACCCGGAAGTAGACGGCTTGCGGGGATGAAGCGTGGTGTGCGCTCCTGGCCCCGCCTCCCCGTATGCTTGTAATTAGCGGGACACTCAGTGCAGGCTGGGGCCCCGCCTTAGGCACACCAGGAGGCACTTAGGGTTTACTATAAAGCAGACCGGCGGGGCTTGAGTTCCCCGCCGGTGATCATTCTTTGAGAGACTGGCCCCCTTGTCCTTGGTAACCCTATTGTACTACTGCAGCGTGGAAAGCAAGAGAGTGAGTGTGGAGAGTGGATGAACCCCTGTGTTTCCCCTACCCTGAGAGTGAGAGCGGTGAGTGAGCGGACGTTCCCTTGTATTGTTGTATGACCTCCCTGGGAGCCTGACTAAGAGTGGTAGAGGAGCCTTTCCCCTAAGCCTTGTACCCCTTGCCCAGCCCTCCATTCTCCTTGCACGTTCTGGTACGAGTGTCCTGTCCCCCACCATCCTTCCCCGTGTCTCCCAGTCCCCTTCCCTTCCTTTCCCCGGTCCCCAGCCCCTATTCCTTTCCCCCCTTCCCATCACCTTCCTTGCACAGTGCCCTGAATCCCCGTATAGCTCCCCGAGTATCTGGTTCCCCCTCTGTGTACGGTCATTGTGGCCCTCCGGGGCTAGGGGTTACCTCTCTCCTCCGTCCCGATGATGAAAAGGGTTGCCCCCTGAACTGGAGGGAAAGCCCACCTAACACCCTGAGGGACCTTCTAAGTGCCAATAGAAGAGTGTGGTTGAGAGGTCGCCCCCTCCCCGTGGGTTTCTCCTGCCCCCTCCTTCTCCCCCTTCCCGTCCATCCCTTCCTTCCCCCTTCCCCTGTGACACAAACTCCCCCACTCCCCATAAACTGAAGGCTTCAACATTCCAATGGAATGCAGCTGTCATATGAAGCCCTAGAGCTCTGTGAAATATTTTGCATGCAAAACCCAACTGTTACGATTATGATAGAGAAGAGTAAATCTCTTTTACCGTGCTATACTTTTGGTATTTTTCTGAAGGCCAAAAGGTAAAATCCATTTTCTATCCGTGGCATGTCTTCTTAGGCTGGATCATATTTACATGATCTGCCATTCTCATACTTGCAAAGTAAAGAGCTTATTGAAGAAATTAGGTTGTTCTGATATACGTGTGAGAAAAGAAGGGAGCTTCTAGAAGGCTGCGATTGAAGGGAATGGTGATATTATAGGGTTGAAAGGTTACAGGCAGAAAGATCGCCAAGAGAATCCTTGGGCCATCAGGGATGGGAGGGTGGGAAACTGTTATTCAAGATTCCCCAAAATTTCCCAAGAAAGCAATTTTGCCTAAAATTTTAAATGCCTCTAATCATCATGAAAAACCATAAAAGCAGTTTTAAAGAAATAATGTTTCTAAAATGCAACTGTCTTTCAGCTTTAGCTTTGTAAGCTCTTCTTACTACAAAATGATGTAGCTTATTAACTGCAAACATCTTCTGGTGCTCTTGCTGAAGGGAAGTAAGTGCCTATTAGCATTTTTCAGGGAAATTACATAGATCTGAAGAGCTTATTTTCTTCATGAGGACAGAACAATGTTTAAAATATAATTAATATAATTATCTGACCTGTTGCAGTCTCTAGGTCTTGCTCTTGCTGGCAACTAGCAAGCTGAGTGGTGTAGGCATCTCTAGGCATGCAGTATGAAGGGGAAACAACAGAATGGAGGGTGGGACCAACAAGCATGTCAGCCAAGGAGCATATAGATGGATGACAGATAACAAGACAAGACAGGGATTGAGGTATCTGGGCTGGGGTATCTACGGTGGAATGTTCATGAGGAAGAATCAGAGGTGAGTAAATACAACCAAGATGGTTGTAAGCTTACATGAAAAACGTGTAAGATGTTTAAGGCAAGGAAGCAGGGCAACAGAAATATTTTTAAAAACCACCTACCCTCCCACTTTGGCAGCCTCAGGTCCTCTGTATAACAAGGAGACCTGCGCTACCACAGTGGAGGAAGTGGACACCTGGGTGCCACTGTTTGATGGCCCGAGTCAACATACCATACCTCAGATGAACCAGGCCATCCACAAAGAGGCTGTCGAAATCAGTGGGCAAATCCAACAGAGAGAATCCTATGGGATCCATTAGAGTCCAGCAGCGGACCAACTTATCTGGTCCACCATCCCAGCGGGGGACAAAGGAGGATAGGGAGCTGGATCCTCAGAAGGTAATGGTCTGACCATGACAACGGTGTCATAACTACACCCCCGATAATCGGAACCCCAGTTTCCAGGCTGGTGCAAAAGATTAAATCCAACATGTGTCCAGTTTCATGTGTTGGGCCAGATATTATCTGGGATAGACTCATAGTTGTCATGAAATCCTGCTCTGCACCTGAAAGGCCAGTCTCAGCGTGTATGTTGAAGTCACCCAAGACAGTAGTCTGAGCAATATCAACACTACTTCTGAGAACAGCTCAGCTAGAAGAGTCAGGTGGTCTGCTGTGCAGTGGGGTGGTCAGTACACCAGCAGAATCCCCAATCTATCTCAAACCTTGAACACAAGATGGACATGTTCCATGTTGGACAAGTCAGATACTGGATACCTTTGATAAACCAGATTGTCTTTACAGGCCACTGCCATTCCACCTCCCTGACCATCAATTCTAGGTTGATGCTACACCAGGTACCCAGACGGCACCATCTGAGCCAACACAGGCCCAGAAGCCTTGTCCACCCAGGTCTCAGTAATGCACACAAGGTCAACGGCCTCATCCTAAATGAGATCATAGATGGTAATTGTCTCATTAGCCACTGACCTCACATTAAGCAGCATCAGAGATACATCAGAGGCTCCACTGACCTCAACCCCCAAATATCCCGAGCAAGACTGAGGGAGAGGAGGACAAGGGAACAGATACCAATTGCCTACCCCTTTACCCATGAAGATGTTTCCTCCCACCCCCCGCCATGCCTCCCCATGCCCAACACGAACTCCATCGGTTCAGCAGTCACCCCAACAACTTCTCTATGTCAGGGATGGGGAGTCCCTAGCCTCTAGACCATATCTAGCCTGCGGCTGTTTTTTTTTTTTTTATTTGTCCCCTTTCCAGTTCCTAGAGCTGGTCCATAGATCCAGTTCCTATTAAAAAAATACACCAAAAGAATTAACTCAGAGGAAGAGACTAGAGATGAGGGCATCCACTTAAGGATGGGGGATGGATCCTTGGTATAGGATGGGTTGACCTTTTCCCCATCCTGAAAGGGATTCCCTACTCCTTAATCACCCTCACCGCCAACTCATACCCAGCACATAGAGACATACTAATTTTAAAAATGTGAGGGGAAAGGATTCCCACGCCATATATATGTACAGTATATATAATTGTAATGTAGGTAAAATTCCTAGATGTATTGGCAAAAATTTAAACTTATTCAGAACCAATCAAAACCAAAATGAGTCAAATGTGGAACTGTGTTCTAGAAATAGGCTTCAGTTTTCTCAATCTCTAACAAATGGACCCCGCTGCCGCCTTGTGCGCAGCGGGGACAGATTTGTGCCCGCCCCATCAGGGGAATAATGGCACACGTGCGGGGGCGGGAAGCCGCCCAAGACTGCTCCGGCAGGGCGATCCCTTGCATGCTGCAAGGAGCCCGTTGCAGCATGCAAAGGGAAAGAGGCGCGAAAATGCGCCAAGCTGATTGGCTCATGGGAGCCACGTGGTTGGGAAGGCGCGCGAGCCGCGGCATTCGGCCGCAAGCAGCGCCAGAAGCCCACCCTCCCACCCCTGGATAAGTACTGTGGACTTGGTCCGGTCGCCTACTAAGTGAGGGATCAGGAAGTAATTTTCCCAAGAATTGGGTTTTTCGGCTTCCTCACAGTGCTGTTCTTTTTGATAAGATTCCGGGTTGGGTCGGTGTTATTGCCTGTGTGGCATTGCAAATATTTGTCGCAACTGGCGGTGTTCAGTACCATGAAGGAAGAAAACCTTGGAAAGGACCAGAAAACGGCCTTGGTGGCTATGGGAACATCTGGTATGTGTAGGGTGGTAGGCCAACCAAAATTGGATCCGGGAAGCAGGTGAGGAAGGGGGGCTCCCCGCTGCTATCCCGGTAGAGGGAGACTGGCCTAAGGTACCACATGGTAGGATCTGAGCGGTCCCGATGTGGTGCCAGGTGTCAAGTCTTCCCTAGGTATGGCTAAGGTGGTCTAATGGTGAATGGATTGGACTGGTAACTCCAATCCGGGAACAACACATGGTACTGAACGCGGGGAGTGAGGGTCATTATGGCCAGGTCTAACAGTCAGGGTGTACCTCACTCCCCTTAGGACTCACCCAAATTAGTGGTCTCATCGATTGGCTCAGAGACAATTCTGACGAATTCTAATTGGCAATAAGAACGAAAAGGGGGTAAGGGATCCACCGTTCTCATTGTTAGGGTGATTGGGTTATAATGGTTTTGTTCTTTAACAGGTTTATCGTTGGCTGGTCATTTAATAAACAGTTGCGGCCAGTTCACCCAAATCTATGTGTCTGTGTGTTTATTTGAAAAGTGCCTTATTTCCTGTGCGGGGACAAATGACAGTTGTGGTAAAGAATTGTATTAGAGAGTAATCAGATATTGATCAGAAATTCAAGAATGCCAGATACTATCCAGAGTACCCACATCTCTGTTAATAACGGTTTCTTTACTATTGGTCCACTTATTTGAAAATATTTGAAAACTCCCTCCCTGCCCTCGTCCGCCTGGCCCCCACCCTACACACCTTCAAGTCCCTCCTCAAAACCCAGCTCTTCCGCTCTGCCCTTCTTAACTCCTGCTAATCATCCCCACCCAGGATTATCCCCCACCTGTTATCTGCAAACTCCCAATTCTCTGTAAAAAAAACAAGAACGTGTACCTGAGCTCTCGCATCCTCATGAAAGTTGCATCCCTTATCCTACCCTCTGTTCCCTCTTCCCTGTCTCCCCTCCCCGTCTTTAGAGTGTAAGCTCTCATGCAGGGACTATGTCTGTCTTACTCTTTGTAAAGTGCCAGGTACATCGCTGGCGCTATATAAATGCTTATTATAATAATAACAACAACAACTGCATATGCCACAAAAACAACTACATACAAACTACTTCATCAAAGGTTATATATGGTTGTCAAGTCAGGATTTGTCAGACATATAGCTACTTGTAACAACTTTAATTTGGACCCTTGTGTGTCTCCATTATTCTTCAGTTTGTAAATTAAAATACATATTAGTAATCACATACCTTTTCTTTTCCATATGCTATCTGCTTCAAAAGTGCACAGGAAAGACAGCATCCAAGGATTGGCTCAGGCCTGCATTTCAGGAGCTGGATGATGAGTAGCGAAACAGGATGCTGCAGGGAAAGAAAGGATGATATTATATTTAGGCAACTGAATGAAATGAAGTAGAGGTGAAATCCTGTTTCTGACAGGATTCAATTTTCAGTTGATTTGGTATGTGTGAATGAGAATCAGAACGAATGATCGGTTCCAATTTTTGTTTGTCAGACTGATCAGAATTTTGTTTGTTCATTTATGCATGCGCAAAATGGCACCCAGCTGTTTTGTGCATGTGCATGTACATAATGGTACCTGACCATACACATAATGACAGCGCCGCTACAGCCACTGCCATTTTTCACACATGCAGTACAACAATGCCGTTTTGTTTTGTGAAAATGGAAGGGATGCTCCGAATCTCGAGAATCTCCTCTTCTCGATCTATACCTCATCCTTAGGCAAACTCATTGCCTCCCATGGCTTCCAATACCACCTCTATGCTGATGACACTCAACTCTATCTCTCTACTCCCTCTCTCTCTCCCTCTGTTCAAGCTCGTCTCATCAACTGTCTCTCTGACATCTCTACCTGGATGTCTCAACGTCAACTCAAACTCAACATGGCTAAAACTGAACTCCTTATCTTCCCCCCTCATCCTTCCTCTCCTTCCTCACTGTCAATAACTATTGATGGAGTCACCATCCTGCCTGTCCCCCAAGCCCGTAGCCTAGGCTTCATCTTTGACTCACCCCTTTCTTTTAAACCCTACATTGACTCTGTTGCTAAATCCTGTCGCTTCTCCCTCCATAACATTGCTAAGATTCGCCCTTTTCTCTCTGTCTCGTCTGCCAAAACTCTTGTTCATGCTCTGGTCATCTCTCGCCTCGATTACTGTAACCTCCTTCTCACTGGCCTTCCCCGGTCTCACCTTTCTCCCCTCATCTCTGTCCAAAACTCTGCTGCCAGGGTCATCTACCTCGCCAGTCGCTTCGACCATGTGCAGCCCCTCCTCTCTTCGCTTCACTGGCTTCCCCTTCCTGAACGAATCCTGCACAAGCTCCTAGTCTTCACCTATAAAGCTCTTCACAACCTTGCTCCCCCCTACCTCTCTGCACTTATCGCCCTCCATACTCCAGCCCGTGCACTTCGCTCCTCCTCTGTCCCTTCTCTCACCCTTCCACGCCTTCCCTGCTCCCCTAAGCGCCTTCGTCCCTTCTCACTTGCTGCCCCCCATGCCTGGAACTCCCTCCCTGTCCACATCCGCCTTGCCCCCTCCCTTCATACCTTCAAATCTCTCCTTAAAACTCACCTCTTTCGCTCTGCTCTGTCTGACTCTTTATCCTGCTGAGCCACTATTCCTATACCTACGATCGGTTTACCCTTATCCTTGCAACATGGACCTGCCTGCTGTCATTCTCATCGTAACCAAGCCAAGTACGTGCACTTGAGACCTCGCATCTTCATGAATGTTAGACCCCTTGTCTCTCCCTCTGTTCCCCTTCCTAAGTCTCTCCCCCAGCTCCTGTCTCTCAGATTGTAAGCCCTAGGGGCAGGGACCGTGTCTATTTTATTACTTTGTAAAGTGCCAGGTACACTGCTGGCGCTATATAAATGTTTGTTAATAATAATAATAATAATAATCACCCCTAATTACTAAAGTCCAACCTTGCCTCTGCCACAGAGTTTTATGCAACACTAGGCAAGTTACCTAAAACAAAATTTTCAGTTCCCACTAATTGTGCATTTCTCATCGTCTGGGGGCACAACCTGAGGGTACCTGTGGCATGAGTTACAATATTCCTGAAAGCACACAGGAGCAACTGAAGTCAAGGGGTGCAGTGCATTAAGTACACAAAAAGCTACAATCATGCTTTATTCTCTGAAATTTAAGGTTCTACATATCTCAAGTGCTCCTCCACTACTGCTAGAGTGTCCCAACAAAATGGTGGTTTGGGGGGGGGGAAATCAACATGAGCAAAGCAATATTTTCTCCTGATTTTATTCTCAAAAATGTCTCTACTTTCCAAAATGTTACAGTCAAGATAGACCAAGGCATGGGAAATTTCAGCACAAATGACTAACGTATGGCAAAGTAATAAATAATGGAAAACTTAGTGTAATTTCAGACGTGACAGGCCTTTTCGCCTGCCACACTGAACCCTGGACCGGGATCCGTCTTGGATTCCGGTCCGTGATCAGACAGGCCGTCCATCAGACGTGCTGGCCTGATCACTGTGGGGAATCTCAGAGGGGGCAGGGCTGAGTGGCACGACGTGAGGTCACTTGGCCCCGCCCCCCATGCTCCCTCAACCTCCCACCCACAGGGAGATGGGTGGTCGCAGTGGTCAATCAGGCCACTGCACCCGATCCCGTCCCATGGCTGGGACCGGATTCCGGGATGGGGATGGGTAACAATTGTTACCCAAGACCATTCCCAGCCCTGTCCCGTATCGTGGCCAAACTAACTACGGTTCTGGAGTTCGGAGGTAATTTCAGACGTGACAAGATCACAGTGATTCACCCTGAATCACAGTGAATTCAGGGTGGTGGCTGTGATCCTGTGCATGTATGTTTGAGCCCCGCCAGATGTTCACCACAGTGAATTCCTGGCGGGGTTCAAAGCTAACCATGGTATGGAGGATGGTGCCAGCCCCATCTCCAGAACCATGGTTAGTTTGGCCATGATCCGGGACGGGGTTGGGAATGGCCACAGGTAACAACTGTTACCCAGCCCCATCCTGGAATCAGGTCCCAACCACGGGACGGGATTGGGTGCAGCGGCCTGATTGGCCACCCACCCATGGGGAGATGGCTCCCTTGCTCGGCCGCCCATGGGGAGACGGGCAGGCAGCTGAGGGAGCCCGGGGGGGTGGGATAGAGTGGCCACACATCATGCCACTCAGCCCCGCCCCCTCCAAGATTCCCCACAGCGATCAGGCCAGCACGTATGATGGATAGCTGGTCTGATCATGGACCAGGATATGAGACGGATCCGAGTCTAGGGTTCAGCATGGCGGGCCGAAAGGCCAGGCACATCTGAAATTACCTGGGGTCGACACCATCCTCAGAACCATGGTTAGCTTTGAGCCCCACCAGGAATTCACTGTGCTGTGGTGAACATCTGGTGGGGCTCAAACAGATGTGCACAGGATCACATCCACCACCCTGAATCCACTGTGATTCAGGGTGATTGACTGTGAACTCGTCACGTCTGAAATTACCCTTGGTCTTCTAATGGAAGATCTTAAATGTGCAGCTGAAATGAATATCAGTGAAATAAATAAATCTGTAATTTATGCTTTTCAACCTTTAACAGCTGCTATTAATTCCTGTTTTGTGAGACATCCATTTTGGACATTTCAGTACAATCCACGCTATTATGCATGCACAATTACAAAAATTAAATAATTGAGCCAAAATAGCAAAAAAAATGAAGTGACCAAACTGGAGTATCCAAATAAGCAGATGCATGGATAATAATTCCATTTGAGATTTTTTTTTATTCAGAGGGCTCCTTGAAAAAGTGAATGTGCGTGAAATTTAAAAAGTCTATTTGTTTCAGCTCTTACTTCAATTGTAAGTGCGACAATACTGTGTGTATTAATACATACACAGTTTTAACCCATATATTTGCATTGCTTGTAATGGAACGGTGGGTGTTTTTTCCTTTTCCATGAAGATATCTAATCTTATTGTGAATTCTGCTAATCTCTTGGCCTCACCATCTTCTTGCAAAGGTTAATTAATTATGCATTGTGCAAAGAGAGCTTGCCTTGAACATTTCTATACTTTTTGTTTTTTGATATCATTCCCTTGTTCTCGCATTATGAGAGAAAGTAGGAGGCTCTTGCTTTCTTCTCCCTACCATCTGCTATTCTGTGCTTCTCTGTCATGTCCTCATTTATCTTCTATGCCTATAAATAATCCAAGTCTGTTCAATGCCCCCTTATACAGAATTTTTGCTCCCCTCTAATTTATGTGCATCTCTACACCCCTTCAATTTCTGCTGTTTCTCTCTCTCTCTCTGGTTTTTTTTTTTTTTAATGGGCTAAACTGCAAAGAGCACAATGCCACAGATGAGGGAATACCATTAATGGCTATAACAACAGTATACAGAGGTTGCCAAATTACAGGTCAAGACCCCAGGGAAGGGGGAGAAAGGGAGATGTCATGTCACACTATCTGCAGATAAGGTCACAATCATGATCGATATTTCATATACTTTTCACATCTATGTTGTGTGGGAATCGCGCCGATACAGTTGTTATTCTAAGTGGGTTTTTTAATCCCTTTCTCTATACGGCCATAGATCTTGTTTGCTATGTATTGAGAGATTACTTTCTGGTTCCTTGTTTACCTGTCAAGAAGAGGGAGAGTTTAAATATACCACATCTTTCCCCCTTCTTCGGTTATAGTGCCTCCATCTCCTGAAGTTATTTTTCTTTCCCCCACCTCCTTCCCTTTTCTGGGTCTTTGAGATTAGAATTATACAAGACCCGTGCAATGATGCAAGTGAACAACTGCAGACCTGAGAAGAATCAAGTTCAGTGGTGTGAAATGTAAAGGATCAAGGAAGCAATCAGGCTCAGCAGGATGAAATGAACAAAAAAAAAGTACTGGCAGTGCTGCTTCTGGGTGACAAGCTGGAAGAAAATAAGAGTGGCCTCCACAATTTTAACATTTGTCTGGAGAGCTTTATCTCCCAGACACCAAAGCCTTATTACTCATAAAGAGGTAGTAATCTACTTCTAATAGGCTAGAAATCAGATGGGGAATCACTGGGGGGAATTCTCATACCACCTCTCATACACCCCAGTCAGAGGCAAAGGAAGAAAAAAGGGACAACAAATGGATGGTTTAATATATATTCCAGCACTGCTAGGTGTGGCATGGCTGGTTAACAAACTGCTAAATATGAGAATGATCCTGCCTAACCACAGGACAGCAAGTGACATCAATTTCGATGGCAAGGGGACTTTTTAAAGATGATGGGCACTCTTTGACTCTGACATCTGTGGTTATGGCTCGTATTCACCAGGGAAATGTTTATTTTATTTATTTATTTTTAAATGTTATACCCCGCCCCTCCTGTCTCAGCACCTCAGGGTGGCTTACAATCATAATAAAAACATTCAAACTAGCAAAAATACATTTAAAAAACCACCAGGAGGTTGTTAAAAAAGAAAACACCATCCTCCCAACTACGCTAACTCACTCCCACCACCCCAACCAAACGCCTGATGGAACAGCCAGGTCTTACAGTTTTGTGGAAAAGAGAGTTGGTCTGGGCCCAACCGGGCCTCTGCCAGGAGGGAGTTCCACAGCTTAGGTGTGGCCACCAAAATGCACTCTCCATCGTGGTCCCCATGGATCTCCACGGGACCTAAAGGAAGGCACCCCCAGACCACCACAGGGGCCGATCTAGGGCCCGGGAGTTGAAGCAGTCCTGCAGGTAGACAGGGCCCAGGCTGCTTAAGGCTTTATAGGTAAGCACCAACACCTTGAATTGGACCTAGAAGACTATAGGCAGCCAGTGCAGAGATCGGATCTCCGGTGTAATGTGCTCCCGGTGGCCCAACCCCATTAGGAGGCGGACCACCACATTCTGCACCAGCTGCAATCTCCGAATTACAAGAACAAAGTCCCACATGTTAGTAATAATTAATAACAATCCTACTCAGAAGGGTTACTTTTAAATTTGAAGGAGCACAAAGCATTTTAAATCACAAAACTGAGAAGACAGTGAGGGATTAAAATAGGATTCTTGGAACATCAAGATCCAAGGCTTAAGTATGAAAAAGGTTTCTAAATTTAAGACCATAGCAAGTTCCTGGCAGTGGTGACATCTCCATCTGTGGTATGGTGGTGGCTCCTAGTGGGACTCTCTCTGCATGGCTGTTCAGTCAAATGACATGATTTGAGAGGGCCACAGAATTCCAGTGTCACATCTGTTTTTACCCATTATTTCTCAGTTCTCCATCCATAAAATGATAATATAATAAGGATTTCTCTCATAGGGTTGTCATGAGGATGAAATAGATAAAGACTGTAAAGCACTCTGAACACGGAGTGTGCAATATATATAAATAAATAAATAAATGGAAGAAACATTACCCATGTATAAGGGGCAGAATTTATTAGCCCCTGATGATATCTGTCTGACAACCTGTGCACTGTCCATTTTTTCCTCTTGGATTTCTTCAATATTGAGTATACATGGCTTATCAGTTTGTGATAAGTGTAACCTTCTTGGAGAGCACTGATTGTACAAACTCCTACAATGATGTACAATAAACATGCCACTGTTCTATTGCTAGAAAATAGCATTTCTTGAAAATGTGTGCCTTTTCCTTCATGGCAGTGCAAAAATTAATAAAAAGAGAATCCTGTATCTGTTTTGTTTTTAGTAGTAACCATATTATTTCTTTATTTATATTTATGGAGATAAATATAAAAGTTACAATATTAGTTACAATCATTACATCAGTGGTAAATGCACAGAATATAATACACAAATTATACTTGGGTAGAAGCGACAACCTTTTTAGCCTTCCGAGAATCTGTGGTGCAGAGGACAGAAAGAGATTTTATCTACTGACTTGCCTTGGATCATTATCCTTATATTTCACTCACAGTGACAGACACTTACACCCATCCTGTTGTTTTCTTGAACAGCAGCTGTATTTTTTTGAGCTGTTTAAATAGACAGGGTTCTAACCGAAGAGATACTTCCCTGCCTCTAAGAGAGTTCATCGCTTTCTGGATATTGCTAAATCATCCCCTTGCAGGGATGTTTTTTTATTCTGTTTCTTTGTTTTTTTTTATTCCTGTCATGTTTTTGAGGAGCAAATATTTTGCCTCTGGAATTATACAGATTCTGCCAAATGGCAGGGATTATAACATCAAAACTTTTGGGGCTACCCCCAGGTCCCTGTTTATCCACCTCCTACTCCATAGAAACACCCTTTCTACACTACAGCAGAAGCTTAAATGACTTTAGCTCAAGCACAGCTGCCAAGTTTGTACTTCGCATCAGCAGTTCTTAACTTAAGCTTAGTGCTGTGTTAAAAAAAAAATCACCCCTACTGTTCAAGTAAGCTGTGTTCTGGACATATGTGCCATGATTCACTGACCCACCATTTGCAGACAGGAATGATCAAATCCAAGCTATCTGACCCTTGTGTCTACACAGTACTTAGCTCAGGCTAAAGAGAGGAATGTTAAGGTAGATGGCATGCAACCCCGGCAGCATGCTTGCTCTTCAATGCCACATAAATGCCAGTTTAGGGTGCCAATATATGAACAGGGGATGGCTAGCAAGTTAAGCTTGAACTCAAGCGGAGTATGTTATGTAGACAAGCCACAATCATGTGCATAGGGGGCGGGGGTGGCAGAGGACCTCAAGTACTTACGTCAAATGGAAGGGAGACACAGTCTAAAAAGTTTGAGGATTACTGGCCTAACATCTGGCAAGAGTAGGTATGAGAACCAGTGGAGCTTAGTGGATAAGATGTTGGGTTTGAGATACCAGAGTTCAAATCCTGTGTTATCCAGGAACTCAGTATGATTCTTTGGGCCGTCCCCCATCTGTATAATGGGAATAATAATGATCTACCTCACAAAGAATTGTAAATCAATCTGAATGCTAAAGGTGCTATATAAATAACAGCATAGAGCTGGAGGGAAGGAGAGAGTAAGACATTAGTGTGAGAGAGTTGCAGCAGCGACACATGAAACTTTACCTTTCTCTTCTGCCTTAAATCAAATTCAGCCCTGAAAATTCCTGATTGGTACTAAGATGGCCCCATAATCTCAGCTAACGCACATACAAATCTACATTGCCCAAAGAGATTCCTGTACTTTGGGGTAAAAACAACTCACTTCAATATTTCTTTATTAGAGCCAAGCCTCAGGGAAACTAAACCATAATCACACAACAGGGGGAAAACATACAGGGAGTTGACGTTGAGTAGCAGCTAGGAAGTGGAAACAGAGCATGTAATTTTTTTAAAATGCGGATACGCTGAAGGGATTATTATTTTATTAACGGTATTCTAGCTGCCATGGTTCTGATGTTATTCAAACAAACTGTGCCTGCTATTGCACTATAGAGTGATACACAGCTCGGCAGGAGACAGGATGCCTCGAACAATTCCCATTTTAGATTACGTCTAGAAATTGCATGTTTAAAGCTGAATTTACATGTTGAATGCAAATCTTCGTGACTGAGCTAGCATATCAAACTGGTGCAGCTGTACGCAATTAGAGCAAAATGCGGCTGCTGTTCCAGGGAGCCTTTCTTTAGACTGGATGTACAATATGTTTGGTTTGTTTGGCAATATATCCCTTCTCTTCTTTTTGGGGACAGAGATGGGGAGGGGAAAGAATGTTTGCATTTTAAGAACTGCTCATTTAAAAGAGTTTGAAAATCAACTTAGATTCCACGGCAAATTGCTGGCTTGGAAGCTACAGTCTGTCTGGGTGTTTGCAAGAACATTGTCATTTTGGTACATAGCTTTTAAACAGTCACTTTAAACTAAAAGGCTGAAATGTCATTAGACTACTGAACCTCCCAATACATACATGTTTGGGGAAAAAAGAAGAAAAAAGAATTATTTGTCAGTGGCTAAATGATATCTTTCCATTTTATAATCTCCAAAGGTGTCAAGGAAAGCTCTGCTAAGGATTCCTATTCAAATCAAGCAGAAGAGAGCAGCACAGATGGAATACAAATACACAACAGAGAAGTGGAACAGGGTTAGCGAAGTGTGCAGTTGGCGAGATTGATGTTGATACCCTTCACTGCCAAGTGAAATGCCAATAATGCTTGTATAGCATTTTGTGAGGGCAATGGGAGTATTGATTCCTGAGCAATAATAAAGAATGAAGCAGCTCTCTCAGGTATAAAAATATTGGTAACTTTTACAAAGAATTGACTCATAGAGGCCTGAGTACTGGCCTATCTTAATACAAATAATTCAGGCTTCAGAAGGATTTCAGAAGCAGCCAGGCATGGTCCTCAGGCACATTCTCTGCTATTAATTTACCTGCAGCTTTCACAAACCTCTCAGTCTATCAGCCAATTGGTCTGTGAGGTGCAAGGACAAAAATGGATTTCTGAAGGCTTGTTGAGAGACAATATGAAAAGCCAGCGAGGCCATGAATTTTTAAACATATAAAAATAAAAAAGTTACATTCTTTTCTTGGCATTTTATGAGATAAAGTCATACACATGGGCTCCACGTGCAGTGCACAAGCTTCATACAGGCCTTTAACACATTTCATTTGGTGCTGGAATGTCTCGGGGCAATGTTTATTATACTGCCTTTTTTTATTATTCATAGGAACACCATCAGAACCAGATTAGATCCAGGTCCATCTAGTCCAGAAATCTGCCTGGGACAGTGACCACACTGACCAGTGCTCTAGAAGAAAGATAAGTCTCTTGTAGTAGCCAGATGTGGAGTAGCTAGTGCCCATGGAGGAGTCATCTAAAGTCCTAATGGTTAGAGACTGATGTATGAGGTTTTTAATCAACAGTAGGTAGACTTTCAGTCAACAGACAAAAGCCTATGCTCTGGACTTAAAGCTGTTAACAGTCTTTAAGACCAAAACTAAGCAGGATAACAAAGAAAAAAACCCACACCATTTGCAAACACAGCACAGTACCTTCCCTACATGCCTGTAGCCTGTCAGGAACTGGAAGCCGTGTCTTCCTTGAGATTCCCTTACGCCCTTCAGAGCTACGTGGCCTGAACACCTATTAGGTGTGGGGGAGAGAGGGATCCCTGCAGGAATGAATATTAACTCTTTGTGTTCCCTGAATTTGTTAGAGATGGAGACAAAGTAGTTCAAATGATTTTTTTTTTTATTGGACCAACTTTTGTTGGTGAGAATATGCAAGCTTTTGGGTCATACAGGGCTCTTCCTCGGGCATGTAGTGTATGCATTCAGAAATATTTTCTGTGCCTCCACATATATACCTGTCCTACATTTGCTCAGTATATATATTTCTGACTGGCTATGCTACTTGCCTAAGGATGGGCCCTGTGTGGTCCGGAAGCTTGCATATTCTCACCAACAGAAGTTGGTCCAATAAACAATATCATTTGAATTACTTTGGGTACAGCCACACGAGACATTAACCTGTGTTGGGCAGCTTTATTGCACACTACAGTGTATTTCATCACCTTGAGGCACTACGTTAATGCACTCTACGTGGGACTGCTCTTGATGACTGTTGGGAAGCTGCAGCTGGTGGAGATTGCGGTGGCTGGGCTCCTTTTGGGGGTGGGTCGCCATGATCACATTAGACCTCTACTTTCTAGTTTACACTGGCTCCCTATAGCTTTCCAGGCACAATTCAAGGTGCTGATTTTGACCTTTAAAGTCCTAAAGGTCTGGGCCCCACATATCTGAAAGACCGTCTTTCCTTCCATGCTCTATTGTGACCCCTGCTGTCGGCCAGGAATGCTTTCCTGCTGGTACCACCTGCTAATCTTGCTTCCATGACAAAGGCCCTCAGGAGGGCATTCTTGGTTGCTGCCCCTATATTATGGAACTCCTGGAGGTCCGTCAGATCCTGAGCCTATGTTTTCTGGAGGCAGTGCAAAACTTTTCTTTTTTGTACAGCATTTGGCAGGTGGGGTTAGGGGATGAGGTGGGAGGGAGGATATAGGGGTGAGGGTGGGTTTTAATGAGGTTTTTTTCTTTAAATCAGTCATCCACGCTTTTATTACGCTTGGATTACTGCAACACGCTCTACGTGGGACTACTCTTGGTGTTGGTTCAGAAGCTGCAGCTGGTGCAGAATGCGCTGGCCCATCTCTTGACGGGGATAGAACAACGCAAGCATATTACACCGATGCTTCACTTTCTGCACTGGCTGCCGGTAGGCTTCCGGGCCCAATTCAAGGTGTTGGTGCTAACCTTTAAAGCCCTAAACAGCTTGGGCCCTGCCTATCTACAGGACCTCCTCACCCTCCGGGTCCTGGAGTGGCCCCTGCGGTCGGCTGGGGGTGCCCCTCCTCAAGTTCCCCCTGGGTTTCCCAGGTGTCCACTACGAGGAGGGTGTTCTCCATGACTGCACCGCAGCTGTGGAACTCCCTCCCATTCGGAGATCTGCTTGGCTTCTGGCCTCCCCTCTTTCCACAGACAATGTAAGACCTGGCTGTTCCACCAGGCCTTTCCCATGGGAGATGGGGTGGGTGGGTTCGGCTAGGGTGGGGTGGAGGGGTTATATTGTTTTTAATTTAATTATTACTGTTTGTGTTCCTGTTTTAAAATCTTTTTAATATGCTGTGAGCCGGCCTGAGATGCCTGAGGCAGGAGGGGATGGCATAAAAATGTAAAAATAAAAATAAAAATAAAGTTTTATTGTTCTTATTATGTAAGCCACCCTGAACCTTAGGGAAACGGCAGTGTAGAAAGTCAAATAAATAAAATAAATAAACAGATTGTATCCCCAGCAGCTATCTGACGTTCACCCCACCCCAGGGTGGGTTGGGTAGCTGGCTACTATGTGCTGCGTCCTCTGAAAAAGGCCATGGATACAGCACATAGTAGCCTTACCCAAAGTGAGGTAAGGCTGCACAACTCACAGTAGCACATTGCCACTCATGACTCAGAGTCCTTGTCCCTATCTGACACACCCTGTGGCAAGGTCTACCATGGGACTTTGAGTAGCGACACCCTTCCCATATGGCCACATCACAGCTGGGCTGGGATAATGGGAGGACAAGGGGAGGGGAATGGGGTGGGGGGTGGGTGGGAAGCTACACACCCTTGAGCATAGCAGGATGTCCAACAGCAGTCCACCCAGTTTGGTCATGGGGGGCAGGGGGCATGTCTGCCCTGTTCTCTGTCCAACCCCCAAAGTATGGTGTCTGAAATTGCCTGCCCCAGGGTTTACAG
Organism: Sphenodon punctatus; assembly: GCA_003113815.1. Lineage (NCBI taxonomy): Eukaryota > Metazoa > Chordata > Lepidosauria > Sphenodontia > Sphenodontidae > Sphenodon > Sphenodon punctatus. Next base: position 365,425 of record QEPC01010709.1, read on the forward strand.
GAATTGGTGCTGACCGGACTCATGTGGCTAGGCTACACACCCAATCTCCATCTCTTACATTTGGGACCAAACCCAAATTATTGAATTATTATTGTCAGTCTGTTTTTATTTGTTGTAAGCTTCCCCGAGCCACCTGTGGTTGGATAGGGAGGGGTATAAGAATTTTAAATAAATAAATAAATAAATAAATAAATCCAACACGAAAACCACAGTCTCCCTCTAGATCTCAATTTGTTACACATTCCCTGAAAATGTAGCAGAATTAAGTGTTCTTGTCATCCCTATAGAGGTCCAATCCCTACTGAAATCTTGCTTGTTTCTTTGGCCTGAAGTATAGTCTATGACAATGAGTTCCGCAATCCAATTTCCTTATATGAATTTTGGATTGCCTAAGTTTTATAGTTTTGTAGGCTATGCAGTAGGAACAGTAGTTCCCAATTCCTCTGCTCAGTACCACATTATTTTTGTCCTCCTCCTCTCCCCCATACTATTAATCTCCTTGCTAAAGTAAACATTCCCAATCTTTCCAACTTTCATCCTTATGGGAGTTTCTCTATGCCCCTAATCATTTTCTAATCTAATCTTTGAACCTCTTCCAATTCAGCAATGGCCTACTTGATATGGAGCAAGCAGTACGGAATGTGGTATTCCAGATGCGTGTAAACCACTGATATGTACAATGGAGTCATTGGGAGCCAGTTTTTAATCCATGCCATTACATGGAAATACATTCCCAGTCATTCCCAGGAACAATAAAACATATGTCTTATTGATGTATCTGTGTTATCCTGAAATAGTGATTTAATCCAAGGAAATAATCATTGTTCACAGATAATTCAAAAGGGAAAGAGGTACGAGATGTGCAAGTTCTTCATTAAGGATTTTCAGCAGTTCCAATAGCACAGCCCAATCCAATATTTTAGTCTTGCTTTAGTCAGAATCTCACTGCGTGACCTTGGGTTAATCCCATTATTCTCTCAGCCTAACCTACCTCATAGGGTTATTTTGAGGATTTAAAAGTTGTGTTAGTTCTATGTAAAGCGCTTCGAGTGCAATGGCAGGGAGATGCTATATATAAACAAGAAATAAAGATTTATTAAAAGTAATTAGATAAAAAAAGTTGGATTGATTGGGAAAGTGGTGGCTTTAGTCCTCTGTGACCTATATTAATTTGCTGTGCTGGACTTTACTCTTGCAGGGCCCGCATATCTCCTGCATACATCCAAGCCAAACCAGTTTCCTATTGAAAGCTCTAGTTTCAAAACCGCTACAATTCAGCTATTAGTCAAGTTGATCAGGGGATGGCACTTATTATGTTGTCATGTAAGTAACTCTCCTTGCCTGCTTGGAAAACTTCATTTAGGTCAGAGCTAAAAAGACTATCCACACCAAATATCTTATTTGTGAAATTTGTCTGCTCTGAAACATAACTGAAATGGCTAATAATCACTGTTTTGTTCCTGATTTATCAGATATCCATCTCAAGACCAACCTCTTCCACTCTGCCCTCCCTGGCATCTAGGAATGTGCGAACAGAACCGAGTCTGGAAATTCGGTTCAAAAACTGAGTTCAGTTCGAAAGTTCGGTTTGGTTGACCGAACTATTCGAGTTCGGTCGAATTTCGAACTTCCAAACCAAGTTCTTACATTCAAAACTGGGTTTTTTTGCCTTCCGAACTGGTTCAGATTTGACCAAACAGTTCAGTCAAATTCAAGTTCAGTTCGGACGTTCAGTTCGGTCGACCGAACTATTTAAGTTCGGTCCAAACTCCGAACTTCCGAACTGCATTCGCACATCCCTACCGACTTCTTGTTCCCCTCACATAACTCCTGCTGTTACCCTCCATCCAGTACAATCTGTTACCTGAGGTCTGTGTACTCATATCCTCACCACGTGGACCAACCAGCCATCATTCTTGATGTAACCAAGCCAAGAGCGTGCAACTGGGACCTCGCATCCTCGTGAATGTTACACTCGTCTCGCCCTCTGTTTCCCTTCCTTCGTCTCCCCCCCCCCCCCCCCCAGTCTCTCAGATTGTAAGCCCTAGGGCAGGGACCGTGTCTATTCAATTACTTTGTAAAGCACTAAGTACATTGCTTGCGCTATATAAATGCTTGCTAATAATAATAAATAATCAACTATTTCAGGATGATTGGTTATTCAGTTATTTTAGTACTATTCATACTTGTGCTTTTGTGCATATGTGGTAGCTGAAATTAACTGAGCACCTGGACAACTGAATAAGCAAATATGTAAATATCCCTTTCGACTCCATCTATTATTTGGATATTCAGATAGCTATTCAAAAATGCAAACAACACTACAAATATAAAATCCAATTTTCATTCTAGCCCTGATTTAGGCTTCCAATTTCATACAGGAAAACCACACAAACCAGTGAGGACAAATGCCTTGCACTTCCTCAGAGATAGTTTGGATACACCACATCCAAATCAGAAGGCAACTAGCTAAGCTGCATGGGCAAGTTGGGACTTTGCACATGTTGTTTTGTATATGAATCCACAAAGCCTTGTGTGAAACTGTAAGAGGTATTGGTACAGGTACTTCCCTAATCAGTATGGTGCTGTTTAGGGCCTTTTTCAAATGGACCACAGTGGGCGGCGGGATGGCTGTGTGCTACAGCAGGTGTGTTCAGCATGGACAGCTGTTACACGGATGCACACCCATCTCCGTACACAGAGCCATCACTACTTTGGCTGATGGCTCCATGCGTAGGCGATGGGTGGAGTGTGGGAGCGCACACGCACCCCCACCCACCGCGGCAATTACATGGACACCTCCACCCATTCCCATGGGTGGGCATAGGGGGAGGGGGCGTGTCATGTGAAAAGGGCCTAACTGGGAGTTTCACAAAATCAAGACAAGTTAAATGGAATCATCCTATATATCTAAAAAATATTTTTAAAGGAATAGGATAAAGACAGTGATAGAGACATGTGATTGAATGCACTAAAATTATACTTTGGGTGTCTTTAGACATAACATCAAAGGGTGACTGAATGTGTGCTTTGACCTTGATTTGAACACTGGTTTGGCCCTGTGTTCACCATGTGGTGCTGCTTAGACACACAGTCCATCTTGGGGCAAAATGGTGTTTTGCTCGCCACCCGATCTCAGCACACAAGCACTGCCACCTCGTTCCCTGTGTTGTACCTGCTAACACGTCACACGGTATCATTAGACACAATGTTGGCCACATGTTCAGCCGGAACACGCAAATTGTCCGTGTGATGCAATGGTATTCACATCGCATGTTCAACGGATGGCCAAATTAGTGTTGGGATTGTTATGGTGCTTATACACAATGGCCAAATATGTGCTTAGAGGTTTTGACACCAGATCTTTGTTATGTCTAAAGACACCCATTAAAACCGATTCAATGGAGCATGAATGTTAAAATTCTTATACTTGATACTGTTCTGCACTGTAAACATCAATGAAAGTGTCATCCTTAGGGCAAAAAAGGAAGGCATCTAAAGGAGGTTACTGTCACTTTCATGGCTCTAGTTTCATGATTTGTTGATGGGCTCATGGATGCAGACGGTTAGAGAATAACTGTCTGCACCTGTCCAGGAGATTTTTTTCAACCAATCCCCAAGGCCCTGAGCTCCAAAAGCTAGAGTTGCACTATTCCTTGATTTCCTGCTAGTAGAGAGCCAAAAGGGGTCTGGGAAGAGAAATGTTTATACAACTGTCCTGCACTGCTCCCTCCAAGTACTGGACTCTCTTATCACAAATAATTCAGTGTCCTCGGATAATAGCCTGCAGCAGATGCTTCAGAGATAGGAACAACAAACCCTGCAGGAGGCACTCATGGGATAGCTTTACCTCATGGAAAAATTCTTCTCAATCCTCAAGAGTTAAAATGTGTGCCCTGAAGTATCTCTTCCAAAATTGTTATCATATTGAATAACTACTCTTTTGTAATTGCAGGTATTTTACTATCCATATAGGTTTCTTATACTTTTGAGTCCATTCAAGCACTTAGCTTCAAAAATATCTTGAGACAATGAGTTCTGCTACCCATGGATAATACCCGCATTTCCAGGCACTCCCCCAGTGAGCACCTGATGGAGTACCCAGACACCCATCAAGTGCCCCAAAATGTGAGTATTACTGGAGCATCCCATGATGTTAATCCCAGAACCCATGTCTCCCCGGGGTGGCTCACCTCACTGTCTGGCTGCTGCTCCTCCAGTCTTGGTGGCTGCTCACTGCTCAGCTGAGCTGGAGACTTCCCCACTCAGCTTTTTCTGAGCAGGGGCAGGGAGTGAGGTCCTCTTCCCACATGTATGCACCCCCCTAATAGCCCCCCCCCCCGTTCCCAGGGTGATCCATATCAGGGGTGCATATACATCCTGCATACACCCCCTTTTGGGTCCCCTGGGGGTGCACAGAGGTCAGAAGAGGCCTTCTCACTCCACCTCCACTCAGAAAAAGCCAAGTGGGGAAGGCCCCAGCTAAGCATGGGCCGGGGAGCAGCAGGGAGTAACTGGACCCAAAGCAGTAACTGAACCCAAAGAGCACCAGCCTGGCAGTGAGGTGGGTCAACCCAGAGAGTCAGGTAGCCTATCAGATCGCATTCGAGTGCCAATTGGTGCCCAACATAACCAGAGTCAGTTGGGCACCTCAGATTTGACAGGGTACCCAACTTACCAAGTAACCAGTTGCTGCTCTAATGTGGGGAGTATGTTGAAAAATAGCTATATATTCAGTGAAATTGCACAAATCTTTCATGCAAGTTTCATATTTTTTAAATTAACATTTGCCTGAGGGGGGGGGGGAGAAGAAAGGAGTCATTACTTTCATACCAACCTTTGTGTATGCGTTTTGCATTTATCAGCGTTGAATTTTATCTGCCATCAAGATGCTAACCTAGCTTGGTTAGGTCTTTCTGAAGCTCCTCATGGCCTTTTCCTTCATCTCAACTAATCTGAATGATTTTGCCTCCTCTGCAAGTTTTGCCAGCTCACTACTTTCTTCCTTCTCCATTTGATTAAGAAATACATTAAATGACATTTGAGCAGGGAAAGGGAAGAAATGCACACAGAAGATTTGAAAGTGGTAGCAAACCATCTATCACTTTCCGCATGTAGACATGTCCTTGCTCACATGGATGCATTGTTACTGAACATTTTCTTTAAATAAATAGATCTTGGGAGAGCTGTTCCTTTAGATTTCTGGGGGATGCAGAGGGAGGGATATTCAAAGCCTTCAGTTTAAACTCCCTGACCGCAATGCCTCACAACAGTCAAATAAGAGTAGCCCCCACAAGGGGGCTAAGTCAATAGAACTCTGAAGACTCTGCTGCACAGCAAACCCCACAGTAACAGACATTTTAGAACATATTCCTGAGCTGACAATAAAAATGCTGAGCTTTATACTTGGAATCCCACAGGCTATTCCTGTTGGTTGGACACTGGAGGATCATAAAAACATTAAACATCAAAGTGTCTCCGCGGTGCTTCTGGGTCTCAAGTCTTAACCCTGCTACTATGTTTTTGTTCTTTTACTTGCCAAGGTCAGAATTTAGTTAGTGACGCATGTCCCCGGGGGGATTGCAGCACATACCCAGCACTGATCTTTTATTTTTCCTTTCCCTCCACATTTCTGAATATCCTTTCTGGTGAACTTACAGAGGACAGTAGGAAGCAGGGAAAAATTGATCCCAGCTGTGTTTCCAAAATTAGATACAATATTTCAAGGGATACGTCAGCTACTGTAGAGCATTAAAGAAAGTTACCTTCATCCATTTGTAGAACAAAGCTATTAATGGACTGAAAATATTCAAATTCTAACAACACATTCTTTTTAGAAAGTGAGTTTCATTATCTTGAAAGGTACCAGATGGAATACCCTGAAGACTGAACTTTATTTAAGCACAGAAAGAGTATGGAAGAGTTAGAAACAGTTGAACTGCAACTTATGAGGGGGTTCTGAGTCTTACCCCACACCTCTTAAGAGTTACGCAGACTTCCTGCACATATCAATCGGCTTCAAACCTCAGCAGTAGTAATTGTCTCTAAAATGAAACATTAATTCTGTCTCCATTCACATTTAGGGGTAAAATTATTCACCAATGGCTATCAACAGCAAAACCTTCATGGCATTCAGTGGGAACAAGTTGAGGGCCACTGGTTCTTGTCTTAACTACCGAGACTGGCAGGAAAGGTGTCAATTACTGTCAGTTCAATAAAGATTTAACAAACTTTTCTCTATTCTCCTGGAATGCTAAAGTAACCATTATTCATCAGATGGCAATAAACACCAGAGAAAGATTTTCAAAAGACCAAAAACCTAGGGCCGCACATGCAGAAATATTGATGCAACTGCCATTATTGTGCATGCAACTCAAGTATTTGCTTGTGCAAATGTCCAGTTAAATGTGAATGTTTTTTGGAGCTTTCCAGAGTCCTGTGTTTGTAACTGGGCAGACTAAGTGTGAGGTCCTGGCCCTTTAAGGAAGCAGGTTAGCACCAGATTTAGGTGACACTGACTGGAGAGGTGCAGGCTGTGGCGGTGGAAACATGCCCAAGACACCTCAGCTGGACCAGCCAGTAGGTGGGCTAACCAAGGGCTGATGAGGAGCCAGCTGAGTATAGGTGTGGCAATGGCCAGCCTGGAGCCGTGGAAGCTGGGCCCTGAAAATCAGAGGGAGAAGGTTTAGCAAGGAGACAGGAGGCACAGATCTATCTCCCAAAGGCTCCAGAGGCAAGATCCAGAGAGGGCTCTGCCTCTGAGCTGGCTACAGGAAGGATTGTGCCTGGTCAGCAGAGCCTGGAGTAGCAGGAGCTTGGAGGGGAGCCCTGCCGGGGAAGACTTATGTTGGAGAGGCAGGAGCTAGGGGCTCTGCCTCAGGGGAACTTCCAGGGAACTGCGGGGAGAGATTCCCGAGTCCCAGAGAGCTGAGACAGTCCACAGTAGTGGCTGCCTGGGAGGGACCTGAAAGAGGGTCCACCGCTAGTCAGAGGGTGGTGCCTGGAGTGGAGCCCTGAGACACCATGGTGGTCGGAGAGACTGGAAAAAAACAGAGGGGGATGCCTAGCAAGTTTGACTATGGAGTTAGTGGAGAACTATGAAAAGAAAGGACAGTTTGTAGTATAATTCGCCATGTGGGCTTGAGTCTGTGGTGTAGGAACAGGCCCTCACTGCTAGTGTTATCTTCCTCTTAAATGTACAGAGAACATAATAATTACTTAGGCAGTGCTATCCAGGAGCTAAACACAAGGACTGAAAGGGAGGACTGAAAGGGCTCTATTCCTGATTCTGTCACCGGCGGTTTAACCTTGGGAAAGGCACTTAAACTTTCTGTGCTTCTGTTCATCCATCTGTAAAACAGGAATAACTAACAACCAACATCTTCCTCGTGAGGTGTGATAAAATTAGGGTTTGTCATTTGATAGAGTTTGTAGAGTGATTTCTTAAAACATGCTACAAAGGTATCCACGTATCTAGTCATTTTATCAAGCCAGTGCTAAGACTATTTTATTCACCAGTACATTACCTTTTAAGCTAACATTTTTGTGCATTAGGTGCATTAATGGGCTTTTACTGTGCACTAGGCAAAAAAAAAACAAAGAACAAAAAAAAAAACCCAGAGCAGACTGTGCTCTACCTTAAAATGTTCCGCATTGCTAAGCAGAACATTCTGCAGCCAAGTGCAATGATAACTAATGTACACCGCGTGAAGCCCACTGCTGAATTTTCAGCGTCTCCGAGCCCTACTGAATTTTCATCACAAGTAGTAGCTTGCAAGCCCCAAGTTGTTAAGCATGGTTATGGAAGAAATCTGGAGGTGGAAACCTTGTCAATCACTGACAATGGGGCCTTGCTCAGCTGATAATAGAACTACTGCTGCTGCCTATGGAAGATTACTGTTCACATTTGGGAAAGGCAGCGGGGTGACCTTTCTTTCTGAGTGCCAAAGAGTCTGACAGTTTTGCTGTTGGGTGGTTTTTATGCCACACCTGGTACTTGAGAGGTTTTAAAACACTTGAAAATTAAAGTGGAACTATCTCAGATATTTCTTCATTATACTTGCAGTAGCTCTTTACTCTTCATTTAATTATGAGGATTGATATTATTTATATTTATTCTTACTGCTCCCACCGTTCTCATGCATTTTAAGTTATCCTCTTTCCGTTTCATGTGTTATCATTATATGTGCAATTCACATCTATTCAGTTCAGAGCACAGTCAGATAATGTGTGGCTTTTAGACTGCACCATGGGAGTTTTGCCAGTGGCTTTACTGATAACAGGACCAGCTTCCCATATATTCTGTGGAGGAATGTAGAATATAATTATTTCCCTCCAATTAGAAAGGACATAGACAACCTACTCTCCCCAAAAGAGACATTGACAACCCCAATCAGCAATAGCTCCAGCGCCTCTCAGCTCACTTTCACCAGCAAGGATGGGGAAGGATCTAATTATTTATATTTATAACAATGCTTATTACCCCATCCCATCCTGTTCTCAGCAGCTCGGGGCAGCTTACAGAGATAAAAACACATAAACATAAAAAATAAAATCCAATATCAATATATAAGACATAGAATCCCAAGGAAAACCCACACCTCCAACCCCAACCCACTAATCCGTCCATTAATTCTCCCTCACCGAAAACCTGGTGAAACAGCCCTTACGGTTCCTTTGGAAGGAGGGAATATCCGGGGATGAGCAGACCTCTGCTGGGAGGGAGTTCCACAGCCTAGGAGTGACCACCAAGAATGCTCTCTCCATCATCCCCACCTGACAAACACAGAGGACCTCAAGTAGGGCACTCCCAGATGATCACAGGGGTTGATCCAGGACCCAAGGAGTGAAGCGGTCCTGCAGGTAGGAGGGACCCAGGCATTATAGGGCTTTGTAGGTAAGAACCAACACCTTGAATCATACCTGGAAGACTATAGGCAGCCAATGCAGTGAGCGAAGCATTGGTGTTATGTGCTCACAGTGACCCATCCTCGTAAGAAGGTGGGCCACTGCATTCTGCACCAGCTGAAGTCTCTGAATCATCACCAAGGGTAGCCCCACAAAGAAGCGCATTACAGTAGTCCACTCTTGAGGTGATAAAGGCATGGATGATAGTGGCAAGTTCATGGAGTCTGAGCTATACAGTCGAAGTTGTTGTATCAGATGTAACTCTTCAGTGCAGCCGCCACCTGGGCATCCAAGTGGAGCTTCAAATTGAGGAACACTCCCAGTCTACAAACCTGCAGGATCAGGGAGGGGTGAACCCCACCAATCATAGGGGGACCTCCTCCAACCCTGGTCCCCCATCCCCTGCCACCAACATCACCTCCATCTTGTCAGGATTCAACTTCAGACGGCTCACCCTCATCCAGGTTCACAACAGGTTGCCTGCATCACCCCAATCACACTTTCTGCCTCAGTGGACAATGCTGATTGAAACTGATCCAAACACAGAGGACAAGGCTGAGCTTCCACAGCCCCAATCTCTGACTCTGCATCTGAAATAGCAGCATGCAAATCATGGTGGATAGAGTGATTTTGTCTTCAAAGTAGTTAATTAAAATGTCACAGTGGGCAATAGATGACTCTAGTTCACAGGAGAGACCAGCCAGAGTAATCAGCCATTCACCACCCAGAACAGCAATGCAAGATGAGACTTTGCAGATAGGGCTGAAACGGCAAGCCGCCGCGGTAGCTGTTTTTAATGGAAAGATCTTTTCCACATGGAGCGGCACGGTGTGATAGAGATGTTAATTCTGCTACATTAATTCTGTTACTTCTGCAGTTTCCGCTGGCTCTTTCCCACATCTGGAAAGTAGCGGAATGATGTTTTTTCCAACACTTTCTGAGATTATGTTGACACTTTCAGAGATTATTTCCAACACATTATGACAATTCCGATGTTGCAAAGCAAAGGGCACGGAATTAGTGAAATGCCAGTGGAAAAGCTATGGAAAGTCGCGAGCAATTCTGAAATGGTGGAATGAAATATTGGTGCGGAAAAAGGAGTTGCCGCCTCAGTCTTATTTGCAGATGCTATGTTAGCAGAGAAGAAAACACAAAGCAAAACTTCAGACAGATTTAGCAAAGCAGTTTTCTAATGCTGAAATCTCTCCACCTGTAATATCTGAGCCTCTCCCTCCACTCATCCCCAATGAGATGAAAGCCCTTTTGCTATTTTCTGCCCATAGTCCTCTGTTTTAGCTCTGTAATATAATAATGATCATAATAATAATAATGCATGCAACCACCCACTTCCTCTACCTAAAAAGAAAGTTAAAATTCCAAAGTCAAAACTTCAGAAGTTACTAGTGGTGTGCATGTCACTTTTATTATTACAGTAACAATAATGAAAATTATTGTTTTCATTATCTTTATTACAATAATGAAAACAGAAAATAATAATAATGAAAGTAGAAATGAAAATGACATTTTGTTTTTTAAATAAAGGGAAAAGACTGAAAAATGTATTTCTGACTATAACGTTTTTGTTTCTTATTCAATTGTGATGAAATTTGGGATACTTATACCTGCAATGGAGGGCATTATGTGTACCAATTTATGAAATTATTAAATAAAGGAAACAGATTTTAGAAGCAATTGAATGTTGTAATTTTAAGAAAAGCTCCATACACTTTCATGGCTACAATGTCTTTGTCTTCCATCCAATTTCTATAACACCTAAACATATTATGTCCCTGTAGAAGCTTAACACTCCTGAAAATTCTCAGAAGGATTGGATGAAGGGTCCTGATGGTATAAGACATTAACTTTAAAATACATTTCCAGCTGTAACATTTGTATATTCCAGCCTGTTTACACGACATTTGGCAGGAATGTATCAAAAGCCTTCCCTGTCATTTCTCCCAAACTACAGGACAATTTGATAAAGGCCAGGGAACCAATTTTATAAGCAATTGAAGTTGTCCCCTTGAAGACCATTATTCAGATAAATAGAAGCACATGCAGTGTCAGTCAGAGGCAGGCACCTGGCATGGCAGGGGGAGAGAGGTTGTAGGAGGGAGGATGTGGGAAAACCCAAAAGACTGAAAGACACATTCACTGGCCAATTACTGCATGTGTCGCACTTACAGGACCAATTAGTAGTGGCTTTGAGGCAGGCATAGGGGGTGACCCTCAGGCGGGCATAGAAGGGACATAACTGGGACTTTGGGGATAGCATCCCAGCAATCAGGAGACAGGGCATTTTTACACACACCTTAAAGTTCCAAAATTTTCAATCTTCTGGGTTTACAAGTCCACAAGTAAGTTCCGGATTCATTTTTCACACACACACTGCCCTGAGGCAGTTCCTGGAGGCATTCTTCACACAAACACTGCCTTGAGGCAGCCTAAAGTAGCCTCAGCTGTAGACATGACATGATGCCATGGAAACCAAGTGATCACAGCTGCCTGAAGCAAAGCAGTTTACCAGGAGAACGTTTTAGACACAAAAGTTCTGGGAGAAGTTCTATGCAGAAGTTCAGAGAGCCGGATGTTTAAGATCTGAATGAGTGGTTTAGACACACAGAAAGTTCAGGATGTAACAGAAAACATGCAGAAGAAATGTGTGTGTAAAAACACGCATTGTTTACACATCCAGGCTGGCCAATTATCATCACAATCACATTCTGCAGAACTGTGACAGAGGACATAAGAGAATCTCTATTGACTCTTTCCTAAACAGATGTTTCTGACTTACCAGTAACAAGTGAGGGAGAGATGTTGGGATGGTCACAGCACAGAATGAGGATATTTGGTTGACATTTCTGCTGGCCAATTGGCATCACCAACCGATCTTATACCACAATGACACATAAGAGAATCCCTAGCATAGACTCCTTCTCTGCATACGCAGTGCAGACTTATAACATTGGGACCCTTTATCACATCTTTCTGATATTTGTCAGCAATTATTGTGAAAGTGTGATATACAGTCCTGCTAAATTTCATGGAGACTGGTTGGACTACAAAGTTGTTAGAGTCAGACATACATTTATAAGTTCATTGCTTATACCACCAGGACCCTTTATCCAATCCTTCTGAATGTTTGCAGAGATAGTAAATATGGGAAGGGGTATAAACTTGACAAGTTTCATCTACAATAAAGGTGAGGCAAAGAAGTTACACCTAAGAATGTATATGAAGATTTCTGCAAAATAAATCCAACTGCTTTCTAAAATTAAATTCCTTTATCCAATCTTTTCAGAATTTGGTACACATAATGCCTTCCATTGGAGGTATAATCCCTTCACATTTTAGCCAAATATAGTGGGGGGGAAAGTTACAGCCGTAAATGTGTTTTCCATCGAAACCAATGGAAAATGAAAATGAAAACGAAAGCAAAAGTGAAAATGACAATTTGATATTTATGAAAACAAAAATGACCTGAGTCCCTGGTGCACACCTCTAGAAATGACAACATGCTAGAATTTTGTATCCTGTATAAACTCAATTCTGTGTTCTTGTGCACATACATTTTGATATACTCTTTAATTGCATACTGTGGCTGCAATCTAGACGTTACATGCACACAAATAGCTCATGGTGATCTCAGGATTGCAGTCTAGGGGCATGAATCTTTGGCTGTTTGGTGCTGGCAGTACACCTTTACATCAGCATAAGTTCCATTCACATCAATAAGACTCATGACTGTCCCAAGGGCTAGCCAGCCAGAGGATCATATTGTAGATTTACTACAGAACCCCTTCTCTCTTAACTTCCTGTCCTTAGCCCTATTGACTAGCTGTTTCTAGCTACCAAATCTTTCAAGTCACCATGGACCAAGTAGCTTTGCCCACAGTTTACCTATGTATTATTTTGCCCGATCGTGCAGAGTTCAGGGAACATCGGAGCCTGAGAGCCACCCGCGCCACTTACCTGACAGCTGTGCGGAGTTCCCAGGTGGGGGCGGAGCCACTAGCCCTGCAAGAAGATAGAAAAGGGGCTCGTTAGCCTCCGGCGGAGTCGTGCAGAGTTCAGGGAACATTGGAGTCTGAGAGCCACCCGCACCACTTACCTGACAGCTGTGCAGAGTTCCCAGGTGGGGGCGGAGCCACTAGCCCTGCAAGAAGGTAGAAAATGGGCTCGTTAGCCTCTGTTGTCGTCGTGCAGAGTTCAGGGAACTTCGGAGCCTGAGAGCCACCCACGCCACTTACCTCACAGCTGTGCGGAGTTCCCAAGTGGGGTGGAGCCACTAGCCCTGCAAGAAGGTAGAAAAGGGGCTTGTTAGCCTCCGACATCATTCTGCAGAGTTCAGGGAACTTCGGAACCTGAGAGCCACCCACGCCACTTACCTGACACCTGTGCGGAGTTCCCAGGTGGGAGCGGAGCCACTAGCCCTGCAAGAAGGTACAAAAGGGGCTCGTTAGCCTCCGGCGGCGCCAGTGGCATGCAGCAAAGGCACGCGCCGAAGGGTCACATGCAAAAGGGTGCGCGCCCTTTTGCTCACCCTTCGGCGCGACCGGCTGCAGGAGGCCACTTTATTCCATTCTGGCTCTTGGCTCTGTGGCCACCCTCTATTAGTTCTATCGTCTGCTGAGTGGGGAGTTGTGGGGGTTTTTTCCCTCTGTTTATCGCTTATTGTCCCTCTCTCTTCCTAACAGTTTGTGTTTATATGGCTGCCAAACGAGGGCGAGGGGAGATTGGGGATATTTCCCCTCTTCGGTTTAAATTGCCTAAACAGCAGAGAATTGACGTCTATCTAAAAAAATCTCAAGTGGATGATACAAGTGAGCTTGTTCCTTCCCCACATATTTTGACTATGGACCACCCTCACCAGGTGGATCAGCCATGCATTAGAACTTGCTCTGAGACTGCACAATATTGTGAGCCACCATTCACGAACAGTGTACCAGACGTAGGGTTGTTGCCCCCAATGGAACATTTGACTGAGGGCCAGGAGCTACCTGTGGGGGAGAGGATGGAGGCTTTTCTCACTAACCATCTACTATTATCGGCTGACACACTCAAGTTTGTGTTAGACCACATTACCCAGCTGCAGACAGAAACTGACTTAATTAATGCCAGGTTAGAAGTCCTCAAGTCGGCCATATACAACTAATTCAGGATAAATTGCAAAGATGGAAGATTAAGAGTGAAGGGGTGTTGGTATGATTAGTACTAACCATCGCCTTGGAGAGGTATTTGGGGGCTTGATTTTTCTTCCTAGGCAGTTGCTTCTGCATAAGTACTGCTAGTTTGACTTGGTCATTTGATTATTTTTTGAAGGTTTCCTTATCCCCTGCAGGTTTGTGGGATAGGAAACTGTACCAAGATTTTGATTCAATTGACTTAATGTATTACTATGTTTTATTTTATTGTAATGTTTATTACTGATGCATCAATTTCCTTCAGTTGTTGTGTTATACTTGGGTAACAGCAAAAGCCATCCCTGAATAAAGTGTATATATATATATATACACACACACAACAGGAGGCCTCCCCTTTGCAGAACTTCGACTTTGTGGCGGCGGCTGAGATGCAAGCTAGGTCATATCCCCGGTCAAAGCTCCCCATTCCACCGCTTATAGCTAAAGAAGATGGCTCCACATTTAGGGCATTGCCAAATGTACTTATTTTTAACGTGTTTCTGCTTCCAAGCTGGCTTAGACCATCTTGGGCCATAATTTTAGATGTGGCGGAACACCTCCGCATTTTATTGTCTTCTAAAGTAACTAGACATGCCATTATTTTTGTTGACCAGCTACCCTCAGTGAGGGATAGGCAGGCATTGATAGTTGCTTTTGCCTCTCCAGTTCTAATTTCCTCAATATCACAAAAGAAGCTCTCTCTTGAACGAAAGGGTGTATTTGTGTCACGTGTTTTCCAGCCAGCCGCAAGTGATAGGTCAAACAACTCTGGGCAGGGTGTGTGTGTGTGGGGGGGGGGTTATACACATCTAGATGTGTATAAGAGACAGGGGTGTGTGGGGGGGGGGGGGTGGCGCTAGAATTGTCCTATACAAAATCTCTCCTGCAGTAGCTTAAAAAAAGCAGGGTTGTTAATGCGAGTGTTCAAGTTGTCATGTCTGAAGGTCTTGCTGCAAGGGCTAATAGTGATCTCCCTGGTGGTTATAGCATGGAATTGGAGGTCGTTAATGAAAGGAAGGCCACTCTCAAGTTACAGACTATGAACTGCCCCAAGAGTCAGGGGACCCCCACCCCAATAAAACTGGTAGAGCTATTGGAAATAGCCCCAAAACAGCTGCTCTCCCTAAAGTTTAAAGATTCCAGATTGGATATCGACCTGGGGTCAGAAGGTGACCAGATTTTTTTTGGTTTGAATGGGCTGTGCCAGTTTTGTGGGCCAGCTCTTGTTGGGGTTAGGTCTACATCTAGGGTCCCATCTGATGGATTGAGGGGAGTCAATTCCCCTTCCATTAGACGGCAGAGGGCCCGTTCTGAATTATCAGTTGATAGGAGGTGGGGTTCTGACTCCCATGCCAAGGCTTTTCCCCAGTTTGCCCATTTGGGCCAGGGTGGGGGTACTTTTAAGTTAGAAGAGGATAGGGGAGATATAGGTGTAGGGAGGGGGCTTCCTTTGGGTCCTGGTATGGAGACTGGGAGGTTGGTTAGTTCTTATCTTTCAGGGACCCCTCGTGGAATTCAATTGGCAATCTCCAGCCCCAGTAAGTCCTCACCTGGCAAGTCTCAATTACAGGTATCAGGGGAATGACTAGGCAGGGGGGCCCTCGTCTGGTCTTCTGTTAATGTCTTGGAATTTGGCTGGCTGGAGGGCATGCTGTGCAAATTTTGAATTTTTGATATATCTGAATCATTTTGACATAGTTTTGGTCCAGGAGACGTGGATGGTAGACTCCTGTGATGATTGTTTTCTTAAAGGGTTCAGATTGTATGGACTTGAGGCAACAGCCTCTGGCCAGGGGGAAGGCCCAGTGGAGGTCTGGCCCTGTTGGTTACTGATAGTTTAAATATTAAAGTTGAGACAGTTGCACTTACAGGTCTAATTTTGCCCTTCATTGTTGTATATTCCCAGATGGTTTGGAACTTTTAACTGGAAATGTGTACGTGCCTCCTGCACACTCCATTTACTACTCAGATGGGATATGGCCAGCTATGTTGGATTTAATTTCCAATGCCCAGATTAAATTTCCAAGGGCGGTGCTGTTTATTGGAGGTGACTTTAAAGCTAGACTGGGAAATCCTTCCAACTCCCAGGTGGACCAGAGCCTAGATGAAAGTGGTGACAATTTCCTTCTCCCTCCCCACAGCTCAAACGATGTCCTGGTGCACGGCTGGCAGCTAGATATGGAACAATTTCTCCAAAACCTGGATCTTATTGTGCTCAATGGGAGAACCCTGGGGGATGAGGAGGGGGAATTTACTTTTCACTCCATGGTCAGTTCCAGTGTAATTGATTACTTCTTGACCAGCCATGATAACCTTGGGCTGGTCAAAAGTTTGGAGGTGGTCCCTAGACCTGAGATCGGCCACTTCCCACTGGTCCTAGAAATCCAGAGCCAGGAGGTCGCCAACCGCCCATTTGTCCATGATAAGATACAAGAGGGGGGGCTTATAACACTCACCAAGCATTCAGAAGATCTTATTAGAGCATGTAATGACTTTATTAACTCCCTGGAAGCTAAGGAGATCCAGCTTATGCTGCCCCTTTCTGGAAGGGGGGATCTCAATTGGTATAATAAGCTTCTAGCTAGGTTAGAGTCAGCCATTACTTTCAGGGCCCCCCTGAGTGTCACCCACGGGGGGCATAAGCGGACTCCTTCATGGTTCGATAAGACCTGCAGGGCCGAGAGGAGGAAGTTGAGAGATTTGGCATGAAATCTTAAGGCCCATCCCTCCGGCCCCCTCTGTAGGCTTTTGCGGCTACAGAGGAAATATTATCAGACACTCCTAGCTAGGAAGAAAGAGCTTTATTGTAAGACCCAATGGCACAAACTATACAAAGCTTCAACTGAAAAAAATTCTCAAAATTGTTGGTCTCTGGTACGTTCTCTAAAGAAACCAAGGGGGGATGATTTTTCTCCTCCTTCAATCCCAGCCCACTGTTGGGAACAATTCTATGTAAAACTATATTCTAATTCGGTAGGGCCGGAAGACCACTTTAGTTGATACCCCCAGCATATATTCGAATCCTGGCCCCCAGTTTTTCCTGGAGAGGTGAAATCCCTCATTATGGGCCTAAAACTAGGGAAAGCTCCAGGCCCAGACCGGGTCACTTCTGAGATTCTTAAATTGCACTCAGACTGGTGGGCCTCAGTTTTGCCCCCCCCCACCCCGTTCTCAAAGGTAAATGAGTCAGGAGTCATTCCAGCATCATGGCTCAAGAGCATATTAGTCCCTATCTACAAGAACGGTGACCCTGGCTTGCCGTCTAATTACCGCCTGATAAGCCTGCTCAGTGCAATTGGGAAATTATACAGCCGCTTACTGCTGTTGAAGCTGGAATCCTGGATCAAGGAGGTGGAACTCATTGCACCCGAGCAGGCAGGCTTTCTGGTGGGTAGGGCAATGGTAGACCACGTATGGTCCTCTCAGCTCTAATAACTAAATCTGTGGCCAGCAAGGGGAACCTTTTTTGGGGATTTATGGACTTGGAGAAAGCGTTTGACTCCATCTCCAGGGAGTACTTATGGGTTAAGCTGAGAGCGCTTTCCATTGACCCTCGTTTACTGTTTCTGCTGATCAAACTGCATTCGGGGAACTCACTGCAAATCAAGTTGGGTAGATAAGGGGAGTTATCCGCTCCAGTTCGAGTTGAATGGGGGGTCAGGCAGGGGTGTCTGCTGGCTCCCGTGTTGTTCAACCTCTACCTAAATGATGTCATCCAGCATATGGGCACTAGGGATACGCATGCCCCTTTAGTGGGTCAGAGGCATTTACCTATTGTTCTTTGCGTGGACGATACTGTGCTGGTTTCACAAACTCGAATTGGACTCAGTAAGACAGTTGGAGCTTTTGGGGGAGTATTGTGCAAAGGAAAGTTTGAAGACCAACTATCCAAAGTCAAAAGTGTTAGTAGTAGGGTGGAGGAGGATTAAAATTCCATATTCCATATTCCAAAATTCCATATTCTTTAACATTCTTGGAATGTTAAAGGGGAGCGCATCTGCCAGGTAAATCAATTTAAATACCTGGGGGTTACTTTTTCCTCCACTGCTAAATGGATCTTGCACTATGAGCATGTGAAAGTGCAAGCTAGTCACTCGGCTTCAGCAATATTAAAATTCTATTTTGTCCAGGGGGGAAGATAGTAGTGCCTGCCCTGAAATTATTTGAGCCTAAGGTATTGAACCAAGCCTTATATGCTGCCCTGGCATGGTCCCTTGACATATTAGATAAGCTAGAGTGCCTTCAGAACTCTTTTCTGGCTTCACTGCTGGGCATCCCACATGGTTCTCCACAGGTCATAGTCAGGAAGGAGACGATCTTTCCAACAGGGAAGGCACGTGTCCTTCAGTCTATTATCAATTACTGGACAAAGGTGGTCAAAGAGCTGGAAAATCCTTATTGGTTATGGCCCAAGATTATGGCCTCTTGAACCCCTGGCTGTCTCAGGTTTTACACCTGATCCAGCTATTAGGTTTCTCCCCTGAAGTTTGGGGAAGAATAGGCTCTAAAGCCTTTAAGAAACTTGTCCAGCAGCAAATCAAGGACCAACTACTCCAGACAGAGGGGGTCCTGCTTGATGTGCAGAAGATGGTCCTGGGCTTTTGCCTTATAGGGAGGTCTGCCCGGCCCCCTTCTATCTCTTTAAGTTTATGGATTCAGTTAAACGAGTCGCATTCACTAGGATGCGCACTAATACTTTTCTCTCAGCGCTGGTTGACAGCAGATACCGGGGCACGCCTCATGACCAGAGGAAATTCCAGCTGTGTGAAATAGGCAAGGAAGGCACGGTTGCCCATGTTCTGCTTGACTGTTCCACCTTGGCCGGCTTGAGAGCTAAATTCTTTGGACCAGTGCTCTGCGAGCTTCAGTGGATTTCTAGAGCAAGGCTGCTGGAGCGACTGCTATTCCCTTCTGATAACCCCCAGACCAGGGCAGTGTCAGCCTTTGCCCATCAGGTGTTGATCCTGTGGGAATCAATTCTGCTCAATCATGGGGTTTAGCCCCCCACCCCCACCCTTAAGGCTAGGCATAATTCTGTTAGGTAAGTGGCTGGGTTATAAACTGTGTATAGGTACAGAACAAGGCCTGGGAAATCTCAATTGTACGCAAGGCTATCATGGAGCTATCCCTGACCTGTGGGTTATAACCGGCCCTACTTGGTATAATTTTGGAGGGAATTGTTGTTTTATTGGGAATGAGGTGGTAGAGTGCAAATAGTGTTTTGTAACATAGACACTGTACCTTGGAAATGTAAGTGTATTTTGTATTGTTATTTAGTTTGAATATTGTAATAGCTACGGCTACACAATTAAAAATTATTATTATTATTTTCCCCCAGCAGCATTCTCATCAAAGGATAAACCTCTTACTTTGTAACACCTCTGAGACCGACCTGCTTGCAGTGATCCTTACATTAAATACATAGACAGAGTCATCCTCTTTCCCTAATTCCCCACATTTCATAAGACTGTGTACTTCTACGCCCAGAAGTACGCTTCATCAAGTTACTGATTTACGTCAGGTAGGGAAAGGCAAATGGAAGACATTGCATGATGAAAGTTATGAACAAGTCTTTCAAACACAGTGTAACAGCATGACATTTAGTTTACGCAGCAGGGGAGAAATGCAGCAAGTAATACAAGAGCATTAGAGAAATAAATTAATCATTAATAGCTTATAAATGCATTAACAGTTTTTTACAAAGGACATGCATGTCTACAAACAGGAGTTTATTATCAAAAGATCACTAACTGCTTATAAATGGGTTGTCAAGATTATCCCGGTGAAAAACCCCCCACAAATGTTTAAAAATAAAAGACAATAATTAGAACTCTCCTAGGTTATAACTGTCACATAAACAGCTTGTATATGCCTAAAAATGCCACTGGAAAGTAAATTTCCCCTGCTGACTGGCTGTTGCTTTAACTGGCAATGCTAGACACAAGGCCTACATTCAAAGAATGCTTTCCAAAATGTCACATGCCGTGTTTCTGCGAGGCAAGTTCATTTTGTAGTAAAATAACAACAACAAAGCCACTGGAAATTCATAGGTTGAAATTGCCTGTTATATGATCACCATTTGTTTTTATTCTGGTAGCATAACAAAGATATCAGACAGAGAAAAAAATACACTTTGTTGGATTACATCCCTTTTCTATATCATGTCATTAATGCAAGCTGTTAAGATGCAAGACAAAACCCAAGTATAATATTGGCAGAGCATAGTTGATGTAGTATGTTCAGATCAGGTGGTTAAGGCCACCAGCATAGACAAGCAGACCTGCCACATTTTACTGTGCTTGCTCTGTGGGTTGTCATGGCTGGAAGGCAATGGCCCAGAAAAAGAGATCTACGAATATATTGAAACCCTATTAAACCTAGCCACTGCCCTGTCACCGGCACACGTCCTGGGTCATGCAGGCAATGGGACAACTCTCTGGTGGCAGGCAAGTTTGTTTGCGGCAGCCACTCTCTGAGTCAACGAGTGGCACAGGTTTTACACCCTAGGCTAAGGAGCCACCAAGGCGCCTGCATGTTTGTCTTTACCCATACTGAATCTGTTAATCCTGCTCTTCTGAGGAGTTCTACATTTACATTGCACACACCTGATGAAGATTTTAAAAATTAATAAAGATTATCAGTGCTGAAATCCCACCCCTTCCTCTATTTACCACTAATGCTGTAGTTCCAACATAAGTCTCGTTAAAGCCAAATATATCTGAATGTGAAGTAAATCACATAGTAAAATGTGCATCTAGGGGTGGGGAGATGGTGACAGTGTTTGGAGCTAGGGAAGAATGATTAAATAGAAGACTGTAGTGTGCCCTGCAGGACAAAAAGAGAAGCATGTGTCAAGGAGCAGCAAAGCCCATGATTAATAAGGATCGGCGAACAGACCGCGGTTCTGGTTCAGCCGTGTTCGGTTCGTGCGTTCAGCGATTTGCCGGGTTCGACCATTCAGTTCGGGTTCAGTCGTTCGGCTGAAAAAATAACGCGAGAGCCAGAAATCGCGCCGGAAACCAGAAATGCAAGTGTGTGCAGAGCTGTGTGGCGAGTGAGTGTGTGTTTGACTTGGTGACTGCTCGGTTTGTGTGTTTTGGCTGTGATTGTGTTCGGTTTGGCTGTGCTGTGTGTTTGGGTGGTTGGTGTGTGTTGTGGGTGACTGTTTTGGGTGTGAGTGACTGAGTGTTCGTCTAAAAATAATAATTTTAAAAAATGAAGATGAAGGCTGTAATGCTGATCCTCCAGCTGGGGTCAACTTGTCGCTTGAGGAGGAGGAGGAGAAGAAGGTGGTGGTAGCAGTCGAGGCCGCTGCCCCTACTACTACACCTCCCGTGGCACTGGTGGCTCACTCCTCGGATGAGGAGAAAGCGGTGGGCTCTGGAGGTGCTGCCAGGTTGTAACCTTTTTTTTTCCTTTGAGGACAAGAAAGGCTCTATCCATTAGAGCTAGCTCACTGGCGTGCAGGTGTGTGCGTGGGTGGTGGGTATCAGTCAGGCACAAACAGTGAGCATCAGCGGGTGGCAGTGGATGTCTGCCACACACAGAGAGGGTACTGTAGTGTGGGGGGCTCTGGCACGAGCAGCACCCCCACCCAAACATATGCCAGGCTAGCAAGGGTCTCCACTCTTCAGCTGCCATCCCATTACCTACGCACTCCCAAATAAGGGCAGGGTCTTTCCTCCGGCCAGGGTCACATCTCCCATCGCCATCCCTAGCACCCCAAGTAGGACAGGATTTGCACTTGCCAGCCAGGGCCTTCATAGTTGCAATCCCAAGCACCCCAAGGAGGACAGGATTTGCACATGCCAGCCAGCCAGGGTCTCTTTCCATCCCAAGCAGCACCCCAGGGAGAACAGGATTTGCATGTGCCAGCCAGGGGCTCTCTAGTTGCAATATCTAGCATCCCTTAGCACCCCTGGGAGGGCAGGATTTGCATGTGCTTTACTGCTTTCTAGTTGCCATCCCTAGCACCCCAAGGAGGGAGGAGTAGAGGCATCATTATAAATGCATATTACTTTGGTGTTCTTAAACGTGTTCCCATTTCAGAGAGGAATCAGATGCCGGCCCCAGTATTGCTGCCAGGACCACTCCAAGGAGGACCACCACCCCTACGCATAGGCAGAGGTCACTACCACAGCCAGCCACACCCTCAGACATCCGACGCCAGATATCGGATGTCTGGAGGTTCTATCACAAGGGCGACGGAACTGCCACATGCAAGGTATGGTATGTGGGACTGTAACAACAGGGAATGACTTGCCCTATGACCTGTTAGGAATGGAAGTCCCCTGCAGAGAGAGATTGGATGGCCACCCCAGTCCACCTACTTGTGGAGACAGAATGCAGGCAGCGCTTGACAGACATTTGGTCTGACACAGTATAGCACTTCTTATGTTCCTATCTTTTTCTCCTCCTTTTAGATCTGCCAAAAAACAGTCCAGCACCAGAGGGAGGGGACCACGTCAGGGCTAATAAACCACATTGAGCAGAGGCATGGACTCAGAGTGAGGCGGCTAGGTGACGAGGAGTCTGGAGTGGCGCCCGTGGAGCCTCAGCGTCATAAGAAGGGGAGGGAGGCAACCCGAAAATGGAGGCATATAAGCCCTTCCCCCCCCTCCAGCCCCGACATGGAGAGCCCCATGCCCCCAGAGGATACACAGGTCAAGGCCATTCGGGCCAAGTTGCAGCGGGCCACCATTGGCCATTTTGAGGCAGTCAAGCGCTCCTCTGCCGACCTGGAGAAGTGCCTGGTGGATCAGCTGCAGGCGGTCCAGGCGGAGTGGCAGAAGGCAGAGGCATATGGCCAGTATGTCTCCGTTGAGCTGCACCGCGTGCAGCTGTACCATCGGGCAGTCTCCAGGTGGCATAATGAGCTGAAAGAGGTGGTGGAGTATGCCGTGGTCAATGGTGTTGGACCCCTCCGAGGTGGCCAGCCCTCAGGACTGTGAAGCACCCCAAGGCCTGTTGCCTTTCCCCCAATTACCGGGGGACAGGCACAGTGGCAGCAAAGATTCTTAGTTTTAGTTTAATTTATAAGTTTCCTTTGCATGTTTGCTTTGGTTTAATTAAATGTTGTTGTTGTTGTTTTCTTGTATTGTAAATAGTTTTAAGTAAAGTTTTTATATTTATTGTTACGGGCTTCATTTAGCCTAGCCAATCTTTTATCCCTATGTGCTGAAGTTCTGACTGGCAGGTGGCAGAATCTCATACAACTTGTTGATTCCTTCCAGCAGCACCTGCCACCTCATGTAGCGTGGTTATTAACCCAAAGATGTGCTGTGCCAGCAGCAGGGTCTCAACTAGAAGAAAGACCCCCAGGAGGTGTAGGGCTTGTGTTTGTGTGGGTAGGTGTGACAGAGTGAGAGAGAGACAGGCTCCTTGGTGGGCAGCAGGCGGCGGGAGCTGGTGGTCGGAGGGTCTTTTAGTTTCAGCAGGCAGTTTCAGCGGGCATCCACGGGTGGGTGCAGACAGAGGAGTAGGCTTTTGGGGAGGGGGGGCCAGGCTGGTGTGCAGGCAGCGAGCTTCTGGATGCAATGGAATCGAATGCAGCCCCCAGTGACTGGAATGATGGTTCCCTAATCTCGTTGATGGTCCCTGGGATGGGCGGGCATGACTGAATCAGGGATAGTGGAATGACAGCCTAAAGCCTATGGGGCACACTTCATTTGATCAGGCAATAGGTGGTAGCAGGGCAGCAGGTACAGGGATGCACACAGGCAGGCAGGCACTGGCAGCCAGGCAGGCACATGTAATACGTTGTGGGTTATATTCCATCTCATTACGGTAGGTTTGCTGTGTGCTGGATGTGGGCAATGGGCGTTAATGGGCACATGAGCAGAGATAGGAGTTCTTCCTGGTTCTGGCAGGTGGCAGCCAGGATATACCTACCTCTCCCCCTCTAACCCCCATCTCCCTCATTCAAGCTGGGAACCTCTCTCTCGCTCTCTGGCCATATAGTGCCAGTGACAGCATGGGTGGGATCGTGTCTGTCTCTCCTTCTAGCAGTGGGGAGACTTTCTCTCTCTTATTTCTCTCTCTCTCTCTGCAGCAACCTGGACGGGCAGACAGGCACCTTGGCATGAGAGGCAGGAAGGCGGACTGAGGCATGCTTTGAGCTTGGCGGCAACCTGGGGTACAGAACACTTGGCACAGACAGCATATAGGTCTGGTAGCAGCAGCTGTTTCTTTATGCCATGGCATCATGGCACAGACAGCATATAGGCCTGGCCTGGGGGCCATTGGCACTGGAAGAAGCAGACATTGGTGGCCATGGTACA
>QEPC01010709.1:400964-426951 GCA_003113815.1 Sphenodon punctatus
GCTTAAAATGATCCCAGACAGAGGATTTCCCCCCCCCCTGCCTTCTTGCCCGCCCCAGTGGACGCACTGCTGCCAGTGCTGCTGGGAGGGGGAGACGTTTGTGGCACTGGCACTAGTGACGCAACTCTGGGAGGAGGCTCAGCCATCACCTCAGCTGCAGACATCACCTCTGCAGAACTAGTGTCTGCCTCTTCCTCATTGTCCCCGATCACGGTGATGTCCCATGAAGGGGAGTACTGTGACCCAGAGGCTAGACTGCCCATGCCCACCATGCTGCTGGCACTCTCCCTGTGCCCCCCTCTGTATATGCTAGTGCTGCTGCTGCTGCTCCTCTCCATAGTACTGGCATTGCCCTGAGATCGGTCCCTGCCTCTAGCAGCCGGGGTGGGATCCACCAGCTCTGGACTGCTGGGGATTGCCTCGACTGTGGGGGACATTGGTGGGCCTGGAGGAACATCGGAAGAAGCATCCCCAGCACCTGCTCCAGCACCACCAGCAGCAGAGACAGATGCAGCCTGAACCTCAAGTACTGCAGGCCTTCCAGTGCCCTGTGTGTCAGTGGAGGAGGGCACTTCCAGGAGGCGATGCAGAGGCACTGAAGCCTGTTGCCCTAAAGCAGGCCTGCTGAGTTTGGGGTGGGTGGGTGATGTGCTCTGCCTCTGGTTGCTGCTGCTGCCTGCTGCTGCTCCCCTGGCATGGCCCCGCCTGCCTCTGGCACGTGTCCCATTGCCTCCCCTATGGGCAGCAGACCGGCCTCTCCTTCCCGTCTCCATTTCTCCCTCCAAAATAATGGTTTTTTATATATATATATATTTATTTTTTTAATCTAATATTATATATATCTATATCTACACTCAGTCTAACTACTATTAACTAATAACTATTCTAAATGCTATGAACTAAATGGATTAAATACACACTACTCCTACAAACACTAAGGCCGCTTTTAGACGAGTGGCGGTCCGTTTCGCGTCGGCGGCATGCATATTTTGAAACTTCTGCCTGGTCTAATTAGACGAGACAGAAGTGGCTTAATATGCGCATATTACAGCGGAGGCGCATTTTTTAAGTGCGCGAATTAAATACCACGATTATCAGGTATTTAATTCGCACACTTAAAAAATGCGCCTCCACCATAATATGCGCATATTAAGCCACTTCCGTCTCATCTAATTAGACCAGGCAGAAGTTTCAAAATATGCACGCCGCCAACGCAAAATGGACCGCCGTTCATCTAAAAGCGGCCTAAAACTAAATCACTAAACGCTATATCAGTAAACTAATTCCTACAACTGTTTACTAAGTATCTCTCTCTCTCTCTCACTATAAATATATAGAGATATAGATATCGATATCGATATAGATATATGGGATGAGGGGGAATCACAAACACCACAAGGAGGGTACAAAACTGAAATGAAACCTAAATCAATCTACTAATAATCCTACTCTAAATGAATAAAAAAACAGGGGAAGGGAAGGGAATCAGGAATGGAAAAATGGGAGAGGGAAAGAACACCCCCCCAACCCCCAGGGATCACCCCTACTACAAGTGACAGTGCTGCTGTACCTTTGCGGAGCTTCCGGGAACCCGGAAGTTCCCCGGAAGGCCTAGAGCATCTCTGACGCCGGCAGCCACAGCCGGCGCTGAGGCCGCCGGACCGCCCGCCGCTGCCGCCGCTGCACCCGGAGCTCCGCAAAGGTACAGCAGCACTGTCACTTGTAGTAGGGGTGATCCCTGGGGGGTTGGGGGGGGTGTTAAACCCCCCCCAAGGGATCGGGTCTATACTTACCAGCAGCTGTGGGGACGCCGCGGCCGCTGGTGCTGGGGGGGGCGGCTCTTTTTTTTAACAAAAATCCAGGCTGGGCAGGGTGGGTGGGGGGTGTCCCCCCTTCCACCCGCGCAGCCTGGACTCGGGGAGGTTTTTTTAAAAAAAAATGTTGGTGGGACTTACATTGCAGCCATTCATTTAAATGGCTGCAATGTAAAAAAATCCGGTACCCGGAATCCGGTAACGGGACCAGATTTACCGGGTTGAATCCGATAATGCCGGTATGCCCAGTACCGGCATTATCGGATTCCGGATTTACCGGCACGCCCACCCCTAGTAACTAGTTCAGAAGGTATTGGGAAGGGGGGAGGCAGACAGTTTTGTTTCTTGCTGTGCCCGCCTCACTGCAAGCCCCATTGGCTCCATGCAGCCTAGCCCATGGCCAGTTGCAGACTGCAAAGTCAGTGGTCTGAGGCAAAAAGGGATGGTGATTTGACAGGCTGGCTGCTACTCCAAGCCACTCTCCACCCCTGGTGCCTGGAAGTCTGCTCCTAGCTGAGTCAGATGACTTCCTCCTCCCTGCTACGTTTGGCCTTCCAGTGACCTGACAATAAACCACGTTTTAGCCACCCGAACTCAACCAAACGTGAACCGAACTGACCGAACTGTTCGGTCATTTCGACATTCTGAATTTGGTCTGGTTTGGTATGTTCGTCTTCGTCTTTGGTCGTCCGAACAGGCCGAGTTCGGGCTGAACCCTGAACTTCCGAACCGCATTCGCCCATCCCTAATGATTAACTATTTACTGTACAAGAATCACAACAGACTCTGTTCATGTTGGGTTATGTCAAAAAGATTCCAACATAAGGAAATGAAATTCTAATCTAGTGAGAATCCAGGATGATTCAGTTGGAGTCGTATGCATGTAAAAGCAATGTAGATGAGTTCAGAATTGGGCTCCGGCTGCAAGAGAAAGTAGCCAGTCGGAAATGCTTTTCAGAAATGAAAGTAGCGGTGCTGCCTTAAGGCAGATCATATTTCAGTTTAGAAAAAATTGGAGAAGAAAGAAAAGTAGAGCAACTGTGCAGATTCTCAAAAAATATCAGAGGATATGCAGTATAATCACCTATTTCCTGACCCTTCTTTATTTTGGGCATGCTTCTACCAGCTTCTTCTAATCCCATTACAAAACCATGACATCCTACAATGTCCAGATCTGGGATGTTATGGTTGTACTGCACTGGAATTTCTCTGACTGTCCTCGTGGCCTTTTATGATATTTTCTGAGGTTTCCTCTTTAAAATCCCTCAACTCCTAGGTTGGTTATCCATCCCTCCACACATGTTGTCAACTCTCAGGCTGCTTTTATACGAGGCACTGAAAAGTGCCTCCTGAGTCCCATGTTGAAAGAAAAACCATGCAGGGAGTGTTTACATGCTCCCCGTGCTGCCGGAAGTGATGTGCTCCCCATTGTCGGCAACGATGGTGCCGCTGCTGACAACGGGGAGCATGTCACTTCCGTCAGCGCAGGGAGCATGTAAGCACTCCCCGCATGGCTTTTCTTTCAACGTGGGACTCAGGAGGCACTTTTCAGTGCCTTGTATAAAAGCGGCCTCAGTCGGGCACACTCCCACCCCCCTGAGAAAAAGCTGAGTGCTCAGCTGAGCAGCATGTGGGGAAGCAGCAAGCAAGGAGCAGCTACTGGCCAGAAGAACAGAAGAGCAGCAGTCTGTTGGTGACTTGAGAGAGCCCTGGGAGCCACGGGTGTGGAGATCAATGTCCTGTGGCATTTTCGGGTACCGAGTACTGGATGGGTAACTGGGTACCCCATCAGGTGCCCGCTGGTGGTGCCCCAAAACATGGGTATATTACCGGTGGGTAGAAAATAAGCTACTTGTTACAGTTCTGAGGAGGAGCGAGTACTCTTTGTGTACCACCAATGTCATGGCAGGGACAGAAGAGCCCCCGCTTGGTATGGGCCTTCCCTTTTGTTTTAGCAGGGTGAGGCTGGAGCTTGTGAGCCATCCTATGTTCTTGGAGTGTGTCCCTTTGGGAAGGGTCTGTGACAGGGGTAAGTCTTGCCAGGTATAAGTGTATTCAGGATCAGGGTCCAAACAACAATCAGGATTTAGGGACTTAGCTTTTCTCAGTCTTTATTCCACATGCCATCTTATATCAAAGTTCTCAACACCTGCTCTCAGGTTCTGGTTCAACACCTCTACCATGTAAATGGTCTCTATGCTAGGGATTGGTGAACAGAGCCAAGTTCAGAAATTCGGTTCGGTTTGGTTTGAAAATTGAGTTCGGTTTGGAAGACCGAACTATTTGAGTTCAGTCCGAACTCCAAACTTCTGAACAGAGTTTGGAAATTCAAACCCCATTGAACTAAATGGAATATTATCTTATAGGGATGGGCAAAAAGAACCAAGTTCAGAAATTCGGGTCGGTTCGAAAATCGAGTTTGGTTCGGAAGTTGAGTTCGGTCCGAACTCTGAACTTCCAAACCACGTTCGCCCATCCCTACTCTATGCAGTACCATTCTATCTCCAGGAATTAGCCCTTTGGCATTCCAATCCCTGTTTGTCCGCATTCCAAGCCAGGCTCAGTCCTCTGGCTTTAAAGTATCTATAGGCAAACACAAATCTCTGGCATCACAGTTTCTGTAGTCAGAAAAACTCCTCTAGCCTCTGTTTCTAGCATGCCTTCCTCAAGCCCAAATGCACCCTTACTGGCTTGGCTTTTGAGACCGAGCTCAACCTAGCTTCTGCTTCTTCCAGAGTCTGCTGACAATTGACTCCTGAGCTCTCAGAGGCTGGCTCGGCGATGTTCTCACACAGCTGTAATCAATTAGGCACTGTTCTGCCTCTATTAGTGCACCTGCAGCTCTGTTAGCCCAGGTCTTCTGCTAGTGCTAACTGTTCTCCCTTAAAGGGCGAGCAGCACCTTAGTACTCTGCCCTATTACAGGGTCATCAGCTCAAATCCATCTTTGCTTAGTTTGCTCAGGTGGGAGGAAGGAAAGGAGGTGGCCACCATCTGGGGAAGGAGTGGCTATGAAAGCCTTACCTGTGGCCCAGAGGAAGAGACCACTAAAGAAAGACAATGAAAAAAAAAGCTGGGAGCTTGGAAAATTAGTGTGCCTAATACTTTATACACCCAGAGAGTGGAAGGGCTATGGAGAAAGTAGCCGTAGGCTGTAAGGCTCACAGGGACTTTAAGTAAAAGAAAGCATCCATCATGATCTTTAATACCTCTGTCTAGTGCGAATTTGTCATTTTTTGATAAGCCTATAGCCACCTTGCTTTTTTCTTAAGGCACAGGAGGCATAGTTTTGATGAAATTATCTGTTCTTGATTGTATGAACATCTCTTGTAAGTAGGTGAGTCTTTTGTAAAAAGAAAATGCCAGTCTTGTGCCCACACAGCACATTTAGTAGTCCTTCTGCGTTTGACTGGCCCATTAAGACATCTTACATTTAATGTAAAAGTTATTGTATTGCCCATCATTGTTTTACCCTAATGATTTTCACTAATATAGATAAAGTATTGATATACCAGCATATCTGATCAGCTGTTGACAACCTGAGAATACACCAAGTGGAATCCCACTCCCGCAACAATATAATATAAAGAGATTATATAAACAACCTTAAATTTTGTCACCTAGCTGCCCATGCAGTTGCCTCTATCTTCATCTCATCTGCTATATAGACTCGGAAATCCGTGATTTCAAGAAGGTTTCTTTCTTTATCTATTCAATATCCTTATGATTCAGGTACCATAACTTAAGGCCATGTAAAATAGCTGCTTGATGATAACGATATAGGTCAGGGGAACCTAACCCCATCATTCCGTACTACTGCGTAAGATATCTCTGTGGATCCTAGGTCTTTTCCCCTGGCATATGAACTAAATAAATAAATAAATAAATAAGTTTATTTGTTTAAATAATAAGTTTATTTGTTTAGCCATATTGGCCATAACAAAATACAGCAACAAGCACAATAAAACACACTAAATACATAGATTAAAAAAAACACAACCAAATAAAAAAACAAATCCTCCTCATTTACAAAAACAAGAGTCATAATAAAATCATCAATTTTAATTCACAGTACCATTCCCCAAACCTACTCTCCTACTTCTCGTTAATAACGTAAACACCAAATAAAAATTGAGCGACCTTGTCAAAGGTTTCTTTACATGGGTCTTGCAATAACTTCATCATCATGGTCTCAACCGTGCGCCCCACCATTTCCCTCAGCGCAGGTATTATTAATTTTTGGCGTAAATCCTTATAGAATGGACAATACAGTCAAATATGAGTCAATGACTCGACCTGGTTCAGGGGGCCGGAACACAGCCACTCAGCCAAAGGGATTCCACCATACCTCCCCAATGTGAGAGCAGAGGGGAAATAGTTAACCCTGGCCAACAACAATAGCCTCCTCTTTAATGTCAGTAACCCACAATCCAGATAGACCCTTGACTGACCGGTTTCTCTTAACAGGTCCTTCAGCGGACCATAGGCAGAACTGGCACTTATAACTGCCCATCTTTCCTGCCTGCCCACATCTGTCAACCTCTGGAGGACCATGGTCCTTGCAGCTTTGTATCCTAACGGGGCTATAGCCTCTTGTGAAAACCCCAATAAGTTCAGCTTCCCCTCCACACGGCGAACCCAATAATTCAGAGACGTATCCTTGAGAATCAGTCTTATTAATGGGGCTACTGACCCAAAATACAGCCTTAGCCAGTAGCTTAGAGTGCCCTTCCAAATCCGTTCTTCAAGCGGGATTATGCCACACTCCGCATACAGCACCAAACTACTAACTCCAGGAGGGGCTAGTAATAAAGAGCGAACAAAACCTGCCTGAATACGCTCCAGAAACTTAACTTTATGTAAAGCCCAGAGCAAGGCCCTATATAGCAACTGGGGGATACATTTTTAACAGAAAAACTTTCAAAGCTGGATTGACCAAATTCCCCCCATGCGAACTGAAAAAGGCCAACAAGGACTTCGCCAGCTGTCTCGCCTGAGAACAGGCACTAAGGGCCTGGACAGACCAAGTGCCTGTATGATGATAAAGAAGGCCCAGGTATTTATACACCTTTACCTGCTCCACCTCCTTTGTGTCAATAAACCATCTTTGTTTTTTGAATTTACTGGAGAACACCATTACTTTGGTCTTGCCATAATTTATCTCTACCAAATTCTTCTGGCAATACTTCCCAAATGCCTCCAATGCACGCCGTAAGCCCACCTGGGTACAGGACAAAAGGACGGTGTCGTCCGCATAGAGAAGACAAGCCACATAGGTATTCCACACCCTCGGGGGATGACACCTTTCAATTGAGAGCACCCGAGTCAGATTGTATAAATAGAGGTTAAACAGGGTAGGCGCCAATACACACCCCTGCTTAACCCCTCTCCATGTCTGGATTTTATTTGATAAGGCCCCCTGATGGTTAAGCCTAACCCTCATAGACGTGTCCGTGTACAGTTGTCTAATCAGATGTAACAACCGCCTATCTATTTCCAAATCCTGTAGTTTTCTCCATAGATGCTCCTTAGGGACTAAATCGAAGGCTGCACGCAGATCCACAAATGCGGCAAAAAGCCCCTTTCCTGGGGGAGTGTACCTCTGGATCAGGCGGGTGAGCAGAAAACAATGATCAGTGGTTGAACAACCTTCACAAAAACCAATTTGTTCAGGTGTCAAGATCTCTCTGTCCCTTATCCATTTCTTTAGCTTTCCCAGCAAAAACTTCGCATAGAGCTAAGGAGTATGCTAAGGAGACTAATAGGCCTAAAGTTATTTGGGTCATCCGCCGCCCCCTTCTTCAAGATTGGGACCACTAATGCCGAGGTCCAATCTGATGGTACCTTCCCCTGACTGTTAACCGCAGTGAATAATACTGCCAACACTGGGGCCCACCAATCTATATTATTCTTAAACAGTTCTTCTGGTAAAAAGTCCCCCCCTGGAGCCTTCCCGACATTTAATGAAGCAATCAGTTCCCTAATATCATCCTGAGTAACAGGCGGCCATTCCTCCGCACCCGGTAGTAAGTCTAATACGGGTTCAATCACCATGGGAGGGGAAAAGAGCAAAGCAAAATGTCTCTCCCACTGCTCCGAGGTGACTTTCATACCACCCTCACTATGCACTTTCCCGCATCCCCTGATCAGTTGCCAAAATCTCTGAGAACTTAAATCCCTAGCAGCTGTCTCAATTTGTACCCACCTCTGCCTATAATATGCCATCCTCTTAGCTTTAAGGAGGTTCCTATAGGAACCCCTCTTTTCCACCAACTCTTGCCTTACCAAATCCGAAGTACCCTTCCTATATGAACTATAAGTTTTCCGGAGATTCGCCCTGGCATGACGGCACTCACCATCAAACCATGCTAACAAATTTCCCCCTCCCACCTTGGAGCCCTCCTTTCTCAAAGGGGTAATTACCAACAAAGGGCTCAGCCACTTCACAATTTCCTGGAGATAATCCCCAATTGATACTAGGGTCGAGGGCTGGTTCAGTAAACCTCTGAAGCCATCCCCTTTTTCAGAATTCAGGGCTAACCTCATAGTTTGTCCCAAATCCTCGTCCCATTTCCTCCTCACTGGACCACAGTCCTGGCACTCCTGCCAGGGCGTGACAGCCATGGATACCCCCACATTTAAGACCAAAGCAAGTGGCATATGATCACCTGAAGGCCACGCATCCACCTGGAATCTTGACACCAGTGTGATGACATCCCAAGAAGCCATAAAGTAGTCAATAAGGCTACTTCCCTGCTTCAAAATAAATGTATACTCACCAGGGTAATCCTCCCAACCCCTACCATTTAATAAATACAAATCAAACTCAACTAACATCTTAGACAGGAGGACCCTGTGTCTATTTAGGCCCTCATCCTTTGAGAACCTTTCCAGGAGCATAGCCAGGGGTTCCTCCTGCCAAAATGCCCCAAAGTTAAATAAGTCGCTATCACATACCCCCATCCTCACATTAAAGTCCCCTGCTAAAAGGAGACCAGCTTCTGGGAATTGTTTCTTGATCCTCTGCAGGAAAGATATTACCTCCCCCCAGATCCCCTCCTGGTAACTGGGGGCGTTTTCCAGTGGAATATACACTGTAGCTACCAATACAGAAAAAACCTCTGACCTCAATAAACACCCACAAACATATGGGGAATCACTTACTAATGGGACCACACGTACCCTTAAGTCAGCTCTTACCATACAGGCTAAACCCGCTCGGGGTCTACCTTTGGCAAAAACTTTGCAAGCTGGCTGTCCTATCACCTGGTATCCTGAGAAGGAGAAATCCCCCATTAACCAAGTCTCTTGTAAAAGAATAATCTCAAAGGTGCGTAAATATTCAAGGAAGCCTGGCTCAACTATCCTAGACTTCCACCCAGAGATATTCCAGGAGAGAGCCTTCCAATGCCCTCCCCTGTCATCCCTTTGTTGTCAATCTGTCTTTGGTTCCCCCCCCTCCCCTAAGCTTCCCCCTCCATCCTTTCCCCAACTGGTACAACCTAGGTGGGCCAAGGCCAAATCCGAGACCTCTCCTTCCTGCCCCCAGGAATCCCCCCATTCCTCTCCCCTCCGTCATTACTATCCCCCCTCCCCTGGTCCTTCAGTTCGCAGGAGATAGTTATTTCATCTGGTACCAACGTACCCATCCCACAACCTTCCACCAAGCCCCTACACATCTTTCCTGAGGCTCAGAACTTGCCAAACCACCCCTCCCTACACACTTATTGAGATAGGTGGGAGACCCCCCCTCTTCGCTCTTACCCAACTCATGCTCCTCCAAAACCCTGCAGCTTGTCCAGTTGGTGGTGGTCAGAATCGGACAACTAGTACCAGGGTTAATATAATACACAAAGCCCAGGTCTTGATTCCCATCAATCAATATCCCTTCATACCCCTGGTCTGCCCCATGGGATCTAACCTGAACTCCAGCTTCCAACGGATAATCCCTTCCAGACTCCACCACCAGGCCAATCCCACTGCTATTCCCCCCATTTTGGCCCAAACCTACTTGCCTGTCCCTCTCGATTTCCATCCTGGGGTCCTTTACCTCCCCCCGTTTTTTACAATCTCCTCCCCATCTTCTCCATAAACTGCTAACTCCTCCACCTGTCCTACCTCCATTTCCATACTCATGAGTCGCCTCCAATAACTCATCATCCCCCCTCACCTGTCTCCCCCTTCCAATGCCCTTTACAGGTGCTCCCGGAGGTACATCCCGCACAGCTATAGGCCCCAAACAGTCTTTTGCCGAGTTTACAGAAGTAGCGTTCCGTGAAAGAGTGTCCCCAGTTTCCCCTATAGGGACTCTATCCACCAAAGCCTGAAAATTGGTATTAATAAAAACCTTCGCTATGGAAATTGCATTTTTCCCCAAAACATATCCCACCTTTAAGAGGCAATCCACCCAAAAACTTCTTCTAAAGGAGATAACAGCCTTAAATAAAAATTGCTCCTTCCGAAGAATTCGAATGCCTTTTATCTCCCATGGATGACAAGGGACTAAAAGGAGTGATTGAAGGTGACGCGCTATTAAAAAAGGCGACTCCCATTTGGGCAGAAAGCCCGAGGGGAGCGGTTGGACAGATACTACCAACGCCGAAGAGCACCAAACAAACCTTTGTCCCTCCACAGTTTCCTGTGGGGGGATACCCGTCCCTCTACAATAGCTTTTAACCATGCCTATAGCCTTCGGATCCGGGCTACTAGTTCCAAACTGGGGTAACAGTTGCATATCACCCCCCTCAAACCCGAGGGTCTCCCTTCCCCTCACATTCCCAGTTCCCACACTTGTGCCCTTATTATTCTCTTCCACAATTCGAGTAAGTACACACAGCTGAGCAAAAATATGCTGAAGCGTTTTCTCTATCAAAAGGATCTGGTCAGCTAAAGTCTGGATCCATGCCGAATTTTCCCCTTGAGCAGGCCCAATGGAGAGGCCGGGCTCTTCAGAACTCCCCACCCCTGAAGACAGAGAACAGGCTTTCTCACTCTCTTTTAATTGTCGTTTCGGAGAGCCTCCACCAGCCGCCACCGGCAAACTCTCTTCAACATCCAGGGAGTCCAAAGATAAGGGGGCAAACTTGTTTGGGGGAAAAAACCGGTTTACCTGGGGGGGAGGACCTACCAAGTCTCTCAGTGCCTCCGGGGGGGCGGAGGAAAGCATCCAATTTCCTTTGTTTCATAGGGGGGTCCCAACTTTTTGCCCCCCCAGCCCATTTTTAGGATTTGTTGCTATAGTCAATAAAACAAAATAATACTGCACCCCGGCACCTAAGGCCGCGCGCACAAGGGCGCGCCCTTGTGCACGCAGCCCTTAGGCGCCCTGCCCCGGTGCATGCTGCCGGTGCTGCCTCTGGCGGGCTTAGAATTTAAATAGCCCCGCTGTAGCCTCGGTCTGGGTCAGGTCTCCCCTTGCGCTCAGCTGCTGTCGCCTCCACGCGCACCGCCAGCTCAGTCCAACCACGCTTGCCTCTGGTGGGCTTGGGATTTAAATAGCCCCACTGTAGCCTCACTCTGGCTCTGCGTCAGGTCTCCCCTTGCGCTCAGCTGCTGCCGCCTCCACTCGCACCAATGGCTCAGTCCACTAAAAAAATAGCTTATTGACTTGTTTAAAAAAAACAACTTTTTTGGTAATTTAATTGGTAGGGCTATCATATATAGAATATTTGACAAAAACATCATTTTGAATAGATTTGTTTTAAAAGAAGTGGTGGGAGGGGTCATCCAAATAAATTTTCCATTAAATGTCATTTTAATTAATGTTGCAAACAAGCAAATTTTTTCTACTCTATCAAAAACTTTCTCAGCATCCATAGATATAGTGAATGAAGAGATTTTCTTTTTGTCGATAGCCTGAATAAAATTTATGTTCTTCCTTACATTATCTGATCCCAAATGGCCGGAAATAAAGCTGGCCTGGTCTGAGTGGATTATCTCCCCAATTATATTAACAAGGTGTTTAGCCAATGTTTTAGTAAAGATTTTATAGTCAACATTAAGAAGGGAGATCTTTACCTGGTTTGGAGCAGAGTGTAATAGTTGCTCTGTTGAATGACACAGACATTTCATCTATTATATTGTTTAATCTGCTGGCTAGCAGGGGTGCTAATAATTCTGAGACTATTTGATAATATTCTGCTGGGAACCCAGCGGCACCTAGTACAATGTATATTCCTAGACATTGACAGCCCTTTGATAGAATTTTGAATTTCTGTGCTTGTAAAGGGGGCATTCAAATAGTCAATCTGTGCTTTACTTAGCTTCTGAATATTGTATTTATCTAAATATTCATTTATTTTTCAGGGGTCCGGACTCCGGATTATCTGAGGAATACAACTTTTGAAAACGTTCCATACATATGTTTCAGATTTTGTATCTCTGCCATATTTTTTCACCACTAGGGGACTTTATCAATGCTATTGAAGATTTCCTCTTTTTCGCTTGTACTAATCTGACAAAGGCCTTGTCCTATTATTTTTTCAAAATAAAAACATCTTAACTTCCTAAGTTGTGCTGTATGATCCATTTCTAAAGCATTGATTTCTCCTTTTATTGTGAGAATTTCTGTTCATCAGGGTCAGGGGTTGATTTTTTGAATGCTGTCCAGTACTTGCGGCTGTTGGTAAAGATCAAGTTTGGTATTATTTTCCCCTTTCTTGATTCCCATAAAATATGGGTGGAGCTTTCTGGGCTTGTATTTAGCTCCAGGTATTCTTTAATTTCCCTCTCAATATTTTGTTTTACTTTGGGATCAAGTAATATTTTGTTTGTCTAATATTCAGGTCTTATTAACCCTGATGCTTGGATTATGCTGCTTGGTGCTCAGATAGGTTTTTACTGCATATTGGTCTGACATTAAGAGAGGAATTACTTATTTATTTAGTTTAATTTAATTTTTACCCCGTCCTTCCCAAATGATTTGGGGGGGGGGCTTACAAAACAGATAAAATACATATAAAAACAGCATAAGAAAAAACTCAAATCTCCACCCTTTCCCCACCCCTGCCCAAACCACCCTACCACACTCCTACCCCAAAACACCCACCAACCCCCATTTCCTAACCCTGCCCACCAAATCCCCTAACAAATTTTTAAAAATAATTTTAAATGGCATTTTATGCATCTATGGATTGGATACACCTTTAATTAAGAAATAATCAATTCTAGAGAAGGAACCATTAGAGATGGAATAAAATGTATAATCCCTTGTGGATGGGTTTAAGAATCACCATACATCTATAAGCACATATTTTTGTATGGTTTCCCGAGGTCTTTGATGAGGGACAATTTTATATCTGTCCCTTTCCATCATAGTACAAGGCACTTTGAATAATAAATAAATAAATAATAATAATATTAGCATTTATATAGCACCAGCGATGTACATGGCGATTACAAAGAATAAGATAGACATAGACACTACTAGAGAGCTTACAATATAAGGACAGGGGGAGGGGGACAGGGAAGGGGAAAACAGAGGGAGAGATAAGGGATGCGACATTCACAAGGATGCGAGAACTCAGATACTAGGGATGTGC
Organism: Sphenodon punctatus; assembly: GCA_003113815.1. Lineage (NCBI taxonomy): Eukaryota > Metazoa > Chordata > Lepidosauria > Sphenodontia > Sphenodontidae > Sphenodon > Sphenodon punctatus. The sequence goes on from QEPC01010709.1 coordinate 414,318, forward strand.
GAACGCGGTTCGGAAGTTCGGACCAAACTTGAATAGTTCGGTCGATGAACTGAACTTTGAACTGAACTCAAATTTGACTGAACTGTTCGGTTGAACCCAAACCAGTTCAGAAGGCAAAAAAACCTGGGTTTGAATGTACAAACTTGGTTGGAAGTTCAGAATTCGACCGAACTCTAACAGTTAGGTCGACCAACCTGAACTTTCGAACCAAACTCGATTTTCGAACCAAACCAAATTTCTGAACTCGGTTCTGTTCGCACATCTCTATCAGGTACATGTTCTTAGCTTGGTTACAGTAAATTACAGTTAACAGGTGGGTGATAATCCTGGGTGGGGATGCTTAGCAGGAGTTTGGAATGGCAGAGTGGAAGAGGTGGGTTTTGAGGAGTGACTTGAAGGCATGGAGGGTGGAGGCAAGGCAGACGTGGGCAGAGAGGGAGTTCCAGGCATGCGGGGCAGCGAGGGAGAAGGGACGAAGGCAGTTGGGGGAGGAGGGGATGGAGGAGGAGTGGAATGCTCGAGCAGGGGTTTGGAGGGAGATCAGGACAGAGAGGTAGGGGGGAGGAAGGTTATGAAGGGCTTTGTAGATGAAGACAAGGAGCTTGTGCAGAATAAGCTCGGGAAGAGGGAGCCAGTGGAGAGAGGAGAGGCTGCATGTGGTCGAAGCGACGGGAAAGGTGGATGATCCTGGCAGCAGAATTTTGAACAGAGATAAGGGAAGTAAGGTGGGAGCAGGGAAGGTCAGTGAGGAGGAGGTTACAATAGTCAAGGTGTGAGATGACTAGGGCATGGATGAAAGTTTGGACAGAGGAGACAGACAGAAAAGGGCAGATCTTAGTAATGTTGTGGAGGGAGAAGCAGCAGGATTTGGCCACAGAGTCAATGTAGGGTTTGAAGGTAAGGTGCGAGTCGAAGATGAAGCCCAAGCTGCGAGCTTGGGGGACAGGGAGGATGGAGAACCTGTCAATGACAATTGACAGGGAAGAGGGAGAGGAAAAGCTGGGAGGGAAGATAAGGAGTTCAGTTTTCACCATGTTCAATTTGAGTTGGCGTTGAGACATCCAAGTGGAGATATTGGAGAGACAGTTGGTGAGACGAGCTTGAACAGAGGGGGAGAGGGAAGGAGTGGAGAGATAGAGTTGAGTGTTGTCAGCGTATAGGTGGTATTGGAAGCTGTGGGGGGCAATGAGTTTGCCTAGAGATTGGATGTAGATAGAGAAGAGGAGTGGGCCAAGGACAGAGCCTTGAGGAACCCCGACTGAGAGGGGTAGGGAAAAGGAGGAGGAGGAGTTAGGAAGAGATACATTGAAGGAGTGGTCAGAAAGGTAGGAGGAGAACCAGTTGAGGACAGAGACCCAGAATCCAAGGGAGTGGAGCAATTCAACCAGCAGTAAGTGGTCAACAGTGTCAAAGGCAGCAGAGAGATCAAGGAGGCCAAGAATAGAGTAAAGGCAGTTGGATTTAGCCACAAGAAGATCCTTGGTGATCTTAGCAAGAGCGGTTTCAGTGGAGTGAAGGGGGAAGAAGCCAGATTAGAGTGGGTCAAGGGAGGAACTGATGGAGACAAGGTTTAGGCAACGAGAGTAGACAACCCGTTCAAGGAGCTTGGAAGCAAAAGGAAGGAGTGAGGCAGGACAGTAATCCAGCGTGGCCTTTTTGAGGATTGGTGGAGACAGTAGCATGTTTAAAGGCAGAGGGGATGGAGCCGGTAGAGAGGGAGAGGTTGATGATGTACAGGAGCGGAGGGGCGAACGGAGAGGTAGTGGAGGTCAGGAGGCGGAAAGGAATGGGGTCAAGGGGGCAAGTGGAGGGGTTGGAGGAGGAGAGCAGGGAGGACATTTTCTCAAGGGAGGTGGGAGGGATGGAGGACAGGAGAGTGGTGGGGGAAGGAGGGAGAGGGGGGGAGTAGCAGAGGGAAAGGACTTGGAAGCAATATCCAGGCGGATCTTGTCAATCTTAGCGGTGAAAAAGAGAGCAAGATGCTGACCGGGGAGAGAAGAGGGAGGAGGAGGACAGGGGGGTTTGAGAAGGTAGTCAAAGGTAGAAAAGAGGTGGCAAGGGTCCCGGGAGCAGGACTCAATGCGGGAGGCATAGTACTGCTGTCTAGCGAGGGAGATAGCAGATTTGAGCGATGAGAGGCAGAATTTGAAGTGGAGGAAGTCGGCGTGGTAGTGGGATTTATGCCAGAGGTATTCCACAGCCCTGGTGCAGGAATGGAGATGGTGAATGGTGGGGGTGAGCTAAGGGCGAGGGTTATGGGAGGGGGGGCAAGGGAGTTGAGGGTGGAGGTGAGAGAGGAGTTGAAGGAAGAGATGGCAGAATTGGGGCAGGAGGAGGAGAGGACTGAGGAGAGAAGAGGAGAGAGGGAGGAGGCAAAGTCCTGGGGCACAATGGCCTGCAGATCGCGGAAGGAACAGGGAGATGGGGGAGAGGAGGGGGAGCAGTGGGAGAGGTTGAAGGAGGCAAGGAAATGGTCAGAGATGGGATGGTGTTCGAAGGAGAGATCAGAAACAGAACAGNGAGCAGTGGGAGAGGTTGAAGGAGGCAAGGAAATGGTCAGAGATGGGATGGTGTTCGAAGGAGAGATCAGAAACAGAACAGTTCCTAGAGAACACGAGATCAGGAGAGTGGCCATCATTGTGGGTGGGGGAACAACTCCAGAGGTGGAGATTAAAGGAGGAGGCTAAGGAGAGGAAAAGAGTGATGGAAGGTTGGGAGGGTGCATCAACATGGATATTGAAGTCACCAAGGATGAGTGTGGAGGTGTCATCAGAGAGGAATAGGGTGAGCCAGGACTTGAACTCGGAGAGAAAGGAGGAGAGGGACCCGGGGAGGGGGGTAGATAACTGCAGCACGGAGATGGAGAGGGGAGTATAGGCAGATGGAGTGAGCCTCAAAGGAGGGGAAGGAGAGAAAGGGGGAGTGGTTGAAACTGGCAGGAAGCGGCAAGGAGGCGGCCTTCTCCTTGCTCTATAGCTATTTTAATGTTTCTGGAGGAATGTGGAGTTATTTTGATTAGGGGTATAAAAGTTGATTAACGTAACTACTTCCTTGTTAAAAAGACATTTAAGTAAAAGAAAGCGGCCATCATGATCTTTAAGACCTCTGTCTAGTTTGAATTTGCCATTTTTTGAGAAGCCTATAGCCACACCGCCTTTTTTCTTAAGGCACAGGAGGCATAGTTTTGATGAAAGTATCTATTCTTGATTGTATGAACATCTCTTGTAAGTAGGTGAGTCTCCAGTAAAATGAAAATGTCAGTCTTGTGCTCACACAGCATATTTAGTAGTCCTTCTGCGTTTGACTGGCCCATTAAAACATTTTATATTTACTGTAAAAGTTATTATATTGGCCATCATTGTTTTACCCTAATGATTTTCACTAATATAGATAAACTATTGTTATACCAGCATATCTGATCAGATGTCGACAAACTTAGAATACACCAAGTGAAATCCCACCCCCACTTTTAACCCCTCCCCCAAACAATGTAATATAAAGAGATTATATTAAAAAACTTAAACGTTTGTCACCTAGCTGCCCATCCATCTAGAAGGGTCTGAACAACACCCTATTGTGGCAGCTTATTCCCCCACTCCAGTTATTAAGACACATCAGTACCCAACATTTTAACTTAAACCTTTTTTTCTAATTTTATAACCCCACAGCATAACATTTTATGCACTAACTGCATCGTTACATATTTAGACCAGCTTAGATATAATTTCCAGTAGCAAGATTTCTACTGTCCTGCATTTTGTTTAAGTTTTCTATGTAGAAATATTTCTAGTTCTGCAGGATCATGTCTTTTTTTGTTTTTTTACCATGAAATACTATTGAGACTCTTGCTAGATACCATTTTATTTTAGTTGGAAGTATTCAGCTATTAGAGGGCCCAGAAACTTGTACCAGTGTCTATGCATACTTATATATATTTATTTAAAATTTATATCCCACCCCTCCAGCCCGGGGTGGTGAACAACAATCAATAAAACAATTTTAAAAATGTAAAACAGTTTAAAAATACAATATGCGGGGAACCCCCACCCCTCGCCAAAAGCCTGATGGAACATCCAGGTCTTTCATACACGCTGAAATAGTAGGAGAATGGGAGCCAACCAACCCTCCTCTGGGAGCAAATTCCACAGCACAGGGGTGGCCACCGAAAAAGATCTAACATCGGTGGCCACCCGCCTCACCCAGGGAACCTCCAGAAAGGCTCCCACGGATGATCTCAAGGGTCGCAAGGGGGCACATGGGGAGTGAGGCGGTCCCACAGATAAGCAGAGCCCAGACGGTGAAGGGCTTTAAAGATTAAAACCAGCACCTTGAACCTGGCCCAGTGCTTTTACAGGCATCCAGTGCAGAGCCCGGAACACTGGTGTCATGTGCTCCCTGCAACCCACCCCCATAAGGAGACGGGCCGCGGCATCCTGCACCAGCTGCAGCCTCCGGACCAGCTTCTCGGACAGCCCCACGTAGAGCACGTTGCAGTAATCCAGCCTCGAGGTGATGAAGGCATGAATGACAGTGGCGAGGTCGGAGTCTGAGAGATATGGCCGAAGCCACCAGACAAGATGTAACTGCTGAAACGCACTCCCCACCACAGTCACAATCTGAGATTCCAGGCTGAGCCGTGAATCAAGGTGCACACCGGACTCCGCACTTGAGAGACCATGGGAGGGCGACACACCCCCCCTCAACAAGAGGAGATTCAACCACTCCCAGGCCCCCCAAGCCCTCGCCCATCAACATTACCTCCGTCTTGTCAGGATTCAATTGCAGATGGCTCAACCTCATCCAAGTCCCCACAGCTGACAAGCACTGGGAAAATAAGGAGACTGCATGGCCTGGGTTGATGGAAAAGGAGAGGTAGAGCTGAGTGTCATCAGCATAATGATGACACTGCATGCCCTGAAACCCCCTCACGATCTCCCCTAACGGATGCATATAGATGTTAAACAAGAGGGGGGACAGAATGGTACCCTGCAAGACTCCACATGTGAGATTCTGGGGGTAAGAGGTACACTCCTCCAAGACCACCTGGTGAGTTCTCTCGACCAGGAATGAACAAAACCAGTCCAAGACCATTCCTCAAATTCCAGCATGGTCCTGCAGGCGAGTCACCAACACCTCGTAATCAACTGCGTCGAATGCAGCTGAAAGGTCTAGCAGGACCAGTAAGGTCTGATGACCCTGGTCCAATGCCAAATGGAAATCTTCAACCAAGGCCACCAAGACTGTCTTCGTACCATACCCAGACTGAAACCCAGACTGAGAGGGATCAAGGAAACCGGTGCGGTCCAGATGTTCCTGAAGCTGCTGTGCCACAGCCCGTTCAATAACCTTCCCTACAAAGGAAAGGTTAGAGACTGGCCAATAACTGGCAGGAGCATCAGCATCAAGAGATGGTTTCTTGAGCACGGGCCTAACCACAGCCCCTTTAGACAGTCAGGCACCCTGCCCTCCCAAAGAGAGGCACTAACCACCCCAGCCAGCAACGGCAGTAACATCTCCTGGCTAGCTTTCACCAGCCAGGACGGGCATGGATCTTGTTCACAAGTAGTGGCATGAACAGATCCCAACAAGGATTCCACATCAGCAGGCACCACCATCTGAGTCTCTCTTCAGCAAAGTCAGGAAATATTTTTATTTTATGACCCTGGTATACCAAATTAGGGGATTTTCTTGCCAGGTGCAGCAATTCCTCTTTATTCTGGTAGTTATTAAAGCATGCAATTATAGTTCTTGGAGGAGAGTCCTCTTTGGGCTTTGCACGGAGGGCCTGGTGGGCTCTTTCTATGGGTGTCACATAGATATGGCTCTCTGCAGGGAAGAGTTGTTCAAGTAGCTTTTTAAGGAAATCACATGTATTTTTTTTTCCTCTGTTTCTTCAGGGATGCCCATAAATCTCAGATTGTTTCTGGGGCTCCTGTTTTCCAAATCGTACATTTTTCAGTAAGCAACAGGACTTTTTATTGAGGGTTTGCACTTGGGAGTCTCTTCCCAGCTCCTTCTCTTCAATATTACTAATTCTCTCGCCCATTATATCTATGCACTTAGACATGTTTTCAATTTTTTTTTTATCCACAACTTCTAATTTATTATGAATTTCATTGAACTCGCCCATCGTGCATTCTCTATGCTTTTTCGCAAACGGCAACTCTGTTTTTATGTCCTCGAGCATTTGGTGCATATGGGAGTCTGATGTACCCTCTTCTGCAGCTTGTTTCTCATGTACCACTGCCATTTTCTGCTCCTCAGCAGTATCTGCCAGGGCCTTGCTCTAGTGAGCAGATCTTTCACAGAAGTAGTGGAGAGTTTCGTTTTTGCCTCCTCTCCTGTCCTCTTTGTCTTTGGACCTCTTCATGCTTTCTAATATAATTTAATGAACTGAATTAAGTTGTCCTCTCAGGTGCTACCTACCCATGGTGCTTGCTCAGATTCTCCCATCTCAGTCTACATTTTAGGAACGCTGAATTTGGTTCACTGTAGAAAAAATATATATGGAGAAGCAGAACTACCAGAATCTGGAAAAAACAGATTCCCAAAGTTTTGCCTGCATGATTGCTTACAGTGCACTGCACATTCACCATAAACTAAACATAAGTGGTTAAGCAACAGTTGCTGGAAAACATTCCATGACTGACAACAAGGCTATGTGCCTTAAGACTAGTAAAAGAAGCAGAAAGGAGTCTGGACACAGTTATGAGAGTCAACTTCCTGATATGCTAGACAGAAGCTAGCAACGAAATATAAAATACTGAACTTATATCTCATGATGACAAACTAATTGTGCCGATACTTACACAGCGATTGGAGAAGTAGAGATGGAAAAGCAGAAGGAGAGAGAGCAAAGCATCACGCAATGTGCTGGGGAAGGTGAAGCAGTTGAAATGAAGAGTACAGAAATCAGACCATTGAACAAGGTTAATGACTATATTTTAATGTTTAGCATTCATTACTGTGATAATTCTTTTAGCACCTTATCCATTATTCAAGTAAGTCCACTTTTCTAGCTGGTACTCCACATCGAGTTGCATTATACATTTGGAGGCTGTTCATATTTCACCAGTTTGCATTTTCATTTAAAGTAATAGTGGAAACATGTTTTTAGTCCAAGGATTCATAGTAAAAAATGCATCATGCAGATGCAAGACAGAACAGAGGACTCTTTACAATCAGCTACAAAAGAGTGGGCAAGACCATGGAGAATGACTCTAGAGAAGTGCTTAAATGACATATGGTAAACACTGGAGTGTCACCGAAAATGTTGTGCCCAAAAGGGACGTTTGCTATGTGAATGTGATATACTAATTTCCTGCCTTAACTCTCACACTGGCAGTTATCAGACCCAAACAACTTTAATGGGGCCCTGAGAGCTATTACCACAGAGCACCTACAAAGACAGATCATCCTGACATTATTTTACAAACTTAATTGGGCTGTCTGGTCAATAAACTGTCTCTAGAAAAGATCTTAAATGCAATAGAGCCCATTACAAGCCAAAGTGCTTGCTTTAAACGGCATGTAGTTTTCATAAAATTTAAACTAATGAATTCTATTTTTCATGATGTGTGGAGGATTGAGGATACTAGAGCTTAAATAGATATATCATAGATAAAACTGTCCCTCAATTGTTTCATCACTGCAAGATGAGTATTTTAACCCTTCAAGCTAGGTTTGTTCGGATACTTATTTCTTTAAAAAAAAAACATAATAATAAAAACAATTGTATTAGTTTGGACTCTAGTCCACATAATTTCATATTAGCAAAATGAAACATGCTTTTGGTGACAAACCAAGTTAAAAAATGTAAACTTCACAAGACCAATAGCGAAAGCCATCCACTTATGTAGTCATTTTGTCCATTGCTAAATGTGATTGGTACACCCATTCAGAAAGTCTTAATTCTGGGTGTCATGTACTGCAGCTCTTCTAATTAAAGTCAGGACATTCAGAAACTTTGGGTATGATCCTCCAAGCATTTAAGTACAGTGCTAGTACTAAGAGCTGGCATGTCTCTTATTGAAATAAATGGGGAGACAAAGTGGTCCGAATGATATCTTCTCTTCTTTAGATGATATCTATTCCATGCCCCTTATGTTTGCGCCCCCCCCCCCACTGGTGTTTCAATCTTTGCCTGGAGGGGGCTGAGAGTCAGGAGGGCTCACCTCTCATCATCCCCTGGAGCCAAGGATTTTTACCTGCCAGTATAGGGGAAAAGGATTTCCCAGGGTCCCAGTTGAGACTGTTACCACCCCTCCCTGTGTTTTGAGGGAGAGGGGGAAGGGCCAGGGATTCCTTTCCCGCCCTTCTGACCCTAGGGAACTGCTGAAAAGTAGTGCACCAACTGGCCTGCTGCTAAAGGGTCCTTTGGCATGGTTCAGGCAGCTGGCAGTGTGTGTGTGTGTGTTCTTTTACATGTTAGGAGTTTTTGTGACTGGATAGATTTGGGAGGGAAAGCTAGTGGTGTTTTGGTGGAGTTCTTGGTGGGGGGAGGTTATTGTGTTGGGATTTTAACTGGGTTGGAGGAAAGTTATTATTTTTGGAGTGGTGAGCTGGGTGGGTGGGTTTGGGATGTCCTGCCCCCCCAGTGAGAGTGAGGGAGGAGGGTGGTATTGGGCTAGGGTGGTGGGGATCTGTCCCCCCTGTGGGGGGGGGGAGGTTTGGACCCTTATACGAGGGTTTTTGTGTGCCCCTCATTTTATATATTTCTACTGGCTATGCTACATGCCTGAGGAAGGACCCTGTGTGACCCGAAAGCTTGTTTATTTCCACAAGCAACAGTTGGTCCAATAAAAAATATCATTCGCACCACTTTGTGTGTCTGTCACTTGGGACCAACATAGCAACCACATTCTCTCTGGATTGAAATAAATGGGACTCACAATGGTGCTAAAGACTAGTAACAATACTAGACAGCAGAAGGAACACACTGAGTATCTCAAACTAACACCCACTGACGGCAGTTTACAAGACACGAAGTGCACTGAAGGGTTAGTTGGAAATACTCCACGTATACATCTGACCAAAATCTTGTTTTTATTTTTATGGAACTGAAAATGAAAAAATTATATTAAAAAAATTGTTTTCATTATTATTTTTGCTATTCCTAGAGTCCATTTTGGAGGGGGAACCTGGTAAACAACTTCTGGGAGAGGAGGAGAGAGCAGACACCATGGATCCAGGAGACATGATTGACATCTCAGCTGGCTAATGGGCATTGCAAACACATCCCAGACAGTGACATGATGCACTTTGATTGCTCAATGCTTCCAGCCTCCCAGACCCAATTACAAGGGTTCTGGGAGGGCACTGGGAAAGCTTTATATTGCCACAGCCAGACACCAGTAACAAGTCCTGCCAGTGCATGTCTCCCTCTCTAACACACAAGTCCTGTCCCTCTGGAGTACTCTGTTAGTTGATACCATGTCAGACTTTGGATGTGCTAATGCCAGTGCTCCACCTGCAGCTTCTGCTCCTCCCTCACCTGCTACTCCTCCTGCCAGTGTGCCTCTCTCACACACAAGTTCTGCCCTCCTGGGATGCTCTTTGCAAGTTGATACCCTACCAGACTTTGAGGTGCCAATGCCAATGTCTGCTCTGCCCCCCCCCTCCAGCTGCCACCCACCTGCCAGTGTGTATGTCTCTCTCTCTCATTCACACACACACACCCTACCCCCCTGGAGTGCTCTCTGCAAGTTGATACTCTGCCAGACTTTGGTGTTCCAATGCCAGTTGATGTCCTGATACATCCTGGGGTGCCAAGGACAGTACTAAATACTCAGAACTGCTTGCCACTAGTGCCTGCTGCTGCGTGCATGCTCTCTCTCTCATATATATGTCCCCCTAGGGTTCTGTCTGCCAAAGCAAGCCTGGTTGCTGTTCATCTGGAAAACTGCTGCTGCTGCCAGTCCATATTGTCTCTCTCATATAAATCCTCCCATCCCCCCCGCCCTGGAAGTCTCTACTAATTTAAACCCAATGGACTAGGGACAGTATGTCTCCTTTGCCAGTCCCTGAAGCTTCTCATTGTTAGCCTGCCCACTGCCTGCCTGTGCCCCTGATGCTCCATCTTTTGCCTGCCTGCTGCGTGCAAGTCTTTCCTACTACTACTACTTAAAAGTTCTACAGCGCTACTAGTTGTATGCTAGAATAGCTCTCCCTGATATTCTGCTTCCAAGAAGTTGAAGCTTTGCTGGGGCACACACCACTGTCTGTTTCCTCCTTACTCTGCAAGTCTCAGGGCCTGCTGTTTCGTGCCCCCATCCCCAATGCCCACTACCTGCCCATGTCTGCTTTTGCTCTGTCCCCTGCCCGCATGCTACATGCCAGTCTCTCGGTAATATGCCAGTTTCTCAGTCTGCTGGAGCCACCTACCATGCGCTGCTGATGCTACTGCTGCCGCTGAGTTTTGCCACCGCTGTTGCTCCTCTGGGTTCCCCACCAACCATCTGCAGGGAAGGACATGGAGGAACAGTGAGTGCAGGGGCTGGGGGAGGACTCATTGAACTGGGACTGTGTTTCCACCATCCCCTTCCCCTGCCTGCACCAGGTAGCAGCCAGGGGGGCATGCATAAAAGAGAAGCACCTGCGAGGGGTTCCCTGCTGGAGCCACCTACCATCCGCTGCTGATGCTCCTGCCGCTGCTGAGCCCTGCCGCCGCTGCTGCTCCTCTGGGTTCCCCGCCAACCATCTGCGGGGAAGGACATGGAGGGACAGTGAGTGCTGGGGGGGACCCATTGAACTGGGACTGTGTTTCCACCATCCCCTTCCCCTGCCTGCACCAGGAAGCAGCCCTGGGGGCATGCATAAAAGAGAAGCACCTGTGGCTTTGCCGCAGGCCGCGAGCCAAAGGTCCACGTCCCTTTGGGGACCGTAGGGGACCGTAGGGGCTAGGATATTGTAAGTTTCTTTTTTGTATTGGGAATGTGTTTGGGGGAGGTAAGAGGGGGATGGCGCAAGCCCCTGGTGGCAGCAGAGGAGGGTGCGGGAGTAGGGGTGTGATGATATTTAATAATTTTTGATGTAGCTTTATGATGATTGTTGTTTTTTGTGATTTTTGTATTATGAATATATTGTTGTTGTTGGTTGTGGATGATGGCCCCTCTGCTCCTGGTGAGAGCAGGAAGATGGGGGGGGGGGATTGATGGGCTCCTTCCCTGGTGGCAGCAGGGAGGGAGCATCTGGATGGGATATCATGGGTAGAGATAAGGTAGTTGTTGGTTATTATTGTATTGGGTTATGGGGGGGGGAGGGTTTTTGGGTAAAGGGGGGAGATTATGTTATATGCTTTGTGATGATAGGTTTTTGTGTTAAGAAATGCTTTGTTTTTGAATATGTTTTGAATAAGTTGTAATTGATATTTTTGGCCAGTGTGTTTGGCATTGATTTTGTATTGCTGTTTTGTATTTCTTCCTTTTCTGTAAGCCGCCTCGAGTCGCCGTAGGTGAGAGAGTGCGGGGTACAAATTAAAGGCTGATTGATTGATTGATTGATTGGTTGAATATTTCTGCCACTCTGCAGCATGCTCGGCAACATTGGGAAAGGGGGTAAAGTGCTTTGGAGGGAAAATACAAGTGCTTCCTAAGCCTTAGGAATCCCTACAGTGATTCACCATGTAATCCAATGCAAAACAAAAGTGAAACTGTAACAAAAATAAAGAAATAAAATTCAGAGATGAAAATGACAATTTAAAAACAAAAACTGTAGAATGACATGGGTCCTTCTGCACACTCCTACTAGATGCCTGTTTCAGGTTTGAAACATCTATTTGACCCTGCTACATGTCCACTACACACTGCTCTGAACTGTGGACCACATTTTTATCCTATCCTTTCCTGAAGGATCAGAGCAGTTATCATCATCATAAAAACAAATACATACAATACCAAAGATAAAACCCATAAATCCACATAAAATACTCATAACCCCCACCCTAACACTGCCTGTCAAATGCTTGGCCAAATAAATAGGTTCTCTGGCTGGAGTAGAGAATGAAGTCTAGGACTATCATGAACTGAAACTAAACAAGAAGGAAAGGATTACTCCACATATTCTGTTACAGTACACTCCCCTCACCCACACCCCACCAGGCCACTTTGAAACCAAGCACAGGCTTCACAGATCGTATAGGATTTGGGGGTTGGAAATGTTTAAGAGGTGTGGTTGTGATGGGAAAGTTCCAGATGATGGATCTATGCCATTGATACATCCCCTCTCCTTGAGCGTATGTCTTCATCTCCAGTCCCTTCCCCTGAATTCACTTGTTCAGTGCTAGAAATTAGGGATGTGTAAACACGGTTCGGAAGTTTGGCCCGAACTCAGTCTGTTCGGATGACCGAACCCGAACCGACCGAACCGAACTTGATTCCGAACTCTGAAATGACCGAACAGTTCGTTCGGTTCGGATCGAGTTTGGATGAGTTTGGGTGGCAAAGAACGTGTCAATGGAAGGCAAAATGTGACAAGGAGGGGGAGTCAGCTGAGGACCAGACTTCCAGGCACTAGGGTTGAAGAGGCTTGGGGTAGCCGGCAGCCTGCCCAATCACCATCCCTTTTCTCCTCAGACCACTGGCTTTACAGTCTGCAATTGGCCACAGGCTAGGCTGCATGGATCCAATGGGGCTTG
>QEPC01010709.1:436011-458718 GCA_003113815.1 Sphenodon punctatus
CACCACCCACACACCCCCCCGCACACCAGTGAGCTCACTCTAATGGATAGTATTCTTCTTGTCCTCAAAGTAAAAAAAAAAGTTTACAAACCTGGCAGCACCTCTTGTGCCCGCCAGCTCTTGCTCCTCCTCCACCACCAAAGGTACAGCAGCAGGAACCTCTTCCTCCACCACTGGCTCCACCACCTTGGCCTTCCCCCAGGCCCAGCATTTAATGATCACCTTCTTCATTGTTTTTTTTTAAAAAACAAAAACAAAACAAGCACACTCGCCAACACCAACCGCCACCCACCAACACTCTCCAAACAGCCAAACCAACAGTCAAACTGAAACCAACACACAGTCCAACACAAACACAGCCAAAACACACCAAACACCCAGCCAGCCACAACGCACACACACACTCACCACACAGCTCCTCACACACTCGAATTTCTGGTTTCTGGCACAATCACGGGATCTTGCGATACCTTTTTCTGAACGCCCAAACCAAATGCAACCAAACTGAATGACGGACCGAACAGGACCAAACCGAATGACCGAATCCGAACCGTGATCTGTTCGCACATTCCTACTAGAGAACAGGAACTGGATCCACAGGTCCAGATCCAGAAATTAGAAAGGAGCCAAAAGGAGACAGTGGCGAGATCAGAGACCGAGACACATGGGTGGAGCCTCTTCACCAGATGTAATTGGAAGAAGGCACTCCAGGCCACAGCCAACACCTGTAAATCCAAGTGCAGCTGTGGATCCAGGAGCACCCCTAGTCTCCACACATAAACCAACGGAGACGGAACCCCTCCTCCTATAATGGGCATTTCCCCCCTCCCCCAGATCTTCGACTCCACCCACCAGCATCACCTCTGTCTTGTTGGGAGTGAGCTTCAATCGGCTTAACTTCATCCAGTCCCCCACAGCAGCCAAACACTTGGTGAAAAAGGTCACTCATGGCTCTCCTAACTCTTAAAGCATGAAACTACTTGAAAACATGATGCTCAAGCTGTTCCACCAACATTAGCCCCATGAAAACGGACATGGTTAGCACTTGAGTGTCAGTTTGAGTATCATGCCATTAGTGGTGCATATTTGTATATGAGATGGTTGGGGGTCCATCTGGAAGATACTGGTTTGTAGTACGGTATAGCACAGAGATTCTCAACCTGGTGCTTGGAAGCACCTGAGTGCTCAGGGAATGTGTGAAAGTGTTCCCCAAGCCAGCTGGCAGTAGCGCTTGGGAGCACTTTCACATATGTGAGGCCTCCAGTCATAAGCTGTTGCAGTAAATGGAATAAGTGAATTGAAGCAGGGTCAAATTTGGGTGGGGAATTGATTCATTATCTCAATTTCCATCGAACTAAATTAAACTGAATTGCAGAGGGGAGATTTAATCTATGCATATTTATGCAAATAATTCATGCAAATGACGCAGCGCTCCCAAGATGTTACATGCGTGACTCCGGTGCTCATGACTGAACAAAGGTTGAGAACCTCTGGTACAGTATTAGATTACTGGCACCTGGCACAGATTTTTATGAAGGAAACTCAAGAACTAGAAGTATTCCTTCTTTTTGAGGGCTTGGGCCAAGAGAAAACTAAGTCTCAGGGCTTGCTTGCACATATGGAAAGGAGGTCAAAGTGTGTGGTTATTAGCACTCTGTGGTGAAGCCACAGTGCCAGATCCCGGGAAGTTGTGGCTACTCCCTGGAGCCCCTGACTCATGGATTAGAAAATGGGAAATGTTAGCATAATTCATTTTTAATATTCAGTTAAGAATTGCAATCCCCTGCGGGAGCCAGGACTCTTGGCAACTGAGGTTCATATGCAACGCATATTTTTGTTCTCTTTTATTTACTCATAGATCCCATATGTCAGGGGAGCCCTGCTGAATTGCCTCAGGCCTCCCCACAGTTGAGGCTCTTCAGGTCCCTATTTTATGTCAATGCTTGTCATCCTAATGACATGCCATGGTTATTTATGGACCTAGGGCTGGCCTTATCACAGGGCAACCACCTTGGACCCCCACTATTTTCTACTAATATTCTCTACTTCTGGGACCTCCACAGTGGCCTCTATTTTCGCCAGGGCAGGGTGAGGGGCCCCCACTCCCTCCTAGCTGGGGCCCCAAGATGGAACCTGTATTTCATCTTCATCCTGGGCCCCGCAAGTTCTATGGCCAGACCTGTATAGAGCACATGTATTGGGAGGCCGTGTGGAGTCCCTCAGCACAGGAGTCTCAGTGTATAGTTGCGTAAGGTGTTTTCAGACAAGCGCCTCCCTACCCATCATGCATGCTGCAGAACCGCAATGGTGTCCTATGCAGCCGTGCAACATGCAGGATAGGTTGAGTCGCTGATCTGTGGGTAATGGGTGGGGAGGTGCTTATCTAAAAACACCCATAGTCTGCTAGAGTGACATGTGAATCGTAACATTTCTAAACTAAAGATAGGAAGTAGCTTGCTATACAGTGTGGAGCATTCACACATTCATTCAGAGATACCACAGGGTAGTAGATATCCCACTGGGGGGGAAGGGGGGTTATTTCTTTTTTTTACCAAGGGTATTCCGCCCCTCGCTGTAACATGTGAGGGGCGGAACATGCGAGTATAGCCTACAACCAGGAATGTGACAGTTTTGGTTAATTGAAAGTTGATTAAATGGGACTGTACAGCATTTAATTTTTACTTGGTGAAGAAGGTCAGCCACAGCTCTCCTAACTCTTAAGGCATGAAATCTCCCCTCAGCTCCTTAGTGGGAGTTGAGTGGAGGTACTGCTTTCAAGAAATCATTTCATTTTAAAAAGTTTTGGTTGCCAAAGCCCTTTTACTTATTTCATTTTGCTTGTGAAAAGAACTTCTCTCCGTTTGATTTAACAGGTCCTCTTGAGCCAATTTTGTTAAAATTACTTTTGGTTTACAATATTTGTCATATCCCCGTTGCACAGTGAAAAACACATTACAGCAGGAAAAGCGGGACTGCTCTACTGAGCCATAAGAAACTATATAAATGTTCAAGATTGTAGGATAAGAACGTGAGTATACGCATCAGATAACCTACAATGAAAACAAAATAATCTGGCTTGGGACATATTCACTCCTGGGTTTACAAAGTCACTGGAGTTAAATCAAGAACTAAATCAATTCTTTTGATTCCCACGGTAATTAAGCAATTTCTGTAGGCATTTAGAGCATGGTGTAACAATTTAGAAAACAGGTCATTATACCTTCCTCTACATTGTGAGGTTTTTAACGTGCAGCCCTCATTCCTTAATGAGGGATGGGGGGCTGCTGGCACAGGACCCACCACAACCCAGGAAGGCCCTGGAACTGTCCATCCCACGCCAATGCAGTGTAGCAGGACAGGACTCCTGGGAAGAGCTGACAACAAACAGTTGATGGGGGGAGTTCCTCTCGGTGGCTGGGTGGGGCGGCATCGGGTGTTTGGTGTCGCAGACAGCCACCAAACAGCTGATTCGGAGTGCTCCGGAGGCCCAGCTGTTTGGTGTGTGCACCTGGCCCACCAAACAGCTGATTCGGAGTGCTCCGGAGGCCCAGCTGTTTGGTGTGTGCACCTGGCCCACCAAACAGCTGATGGGAGCACTGCTGAGAGAATCCCCAGCTGGCCCTTCTAAGTGACAGGGAGACCCATCCCTCAAACAGCTGCTGCAGGGCTGACTCCTAGTCATTTGGGAAGTCCAGGCACCGCTTTCCTGGGAGGTGCTGGAAAGGGGGGGAAAGCAGTGTCCGGACTTCCCAAGTAACTAGGAGCCAGCCCAAGAGGCTGGAAGACACTAGAAGTAGGCGGGGGGAGGGCTTTGAAAGTGACAGAAAGCTGGGCTGCTGCAAGCAGCACCCAGTCACTTTCAAAGCCCAGACACCCCTTCTGCACCTCCTAGCCACAAGGTGTTGACACAAACACTACCAGTGAATTACACAGCCGTCTTCTAGAAGTCCTCCTATTAATCTGACCATTAATGCCCTCCTACAGATGGGAACAAGCCTTTCCTAATCATCAGGCTACTCTCCCAGTCTCTATACAATTATATGGTGAGCTTTCAAATACTGACAGCTTCACTCTGCAGGTGCTAATTTAACATTCTGAGGATACTCTGCCCTTGGCTGTTAAACCAACATCTCAAGTGCTTTAAACAATTATTTTTGGCTATGTGATAATATACCATATGTTTTTCTTTTAAGAAGTCTCCCCTTGCAAACTGAATGACTTATGGAATGGCAACATCAAATCTGCCCATTCGTTTTACCCCTGAAAAAATGCTGATTGCCCTGTGGGTTACCGTTGACTTACAATCGGATCAATCCTTTGATAAGCTATCTCCACTCTATAGTTTAGGGGTGGGGGATTAATTTCCTCTGACATGACTGATTTAATCCAAACCAGCAATATCATTGCCATGCATAGTGCTGAAAAGAAAAATCACTTTACCATAGGGCAGTATTAAATAAGTCTTCAAATTCAATGTAAGTGACATGCATCTTCACACAAAGGCTGAAGGCTAACTAGGAGATCTTGAAGAACATCACCACATCTAAGAAATCTTTACTTGCTGCCCTTTAGTAAGGATTCATTTAAAAATAAATAAATCTGTACTTCCTAACCTATATAATTAAAAAGGGGGGTGGGGGGAGCACCGTAGGGAATATATTCCAGCTGGTAACATGCACACTGTGCTCTGATCCCAAAATCCATCTGTTTCTTCAAAATATTGATTTGCTAAATGCAGCACCAGATCCAGGGAAGTTGGGGACCTGCACAAAATAGTCATGTATACCCCATTTAAGATAGAAATTTTAGATGGACACATGCAGACTCACCCATTAGAATATGGGGAAAGCTTTTTATTATTATTAATTTTTGATGTTCATGTAAATACACCTTTCCCCTTCTGGAGCTAGCAGCTCCCTGCATTGCAGGTGTGTATGTAATATATATGTCGCTATTACAAGCTTAATCATGGACACTAATGTGTTTAGGGGGCCCTGTATACCAGTCTATACTTCCCTGAATCTGGCCTGGTTATACGTGTATTCTGCCATCTTCCATCCTTGTACTACCTATTCTTTGATCAACCAAGGAGGCCCTTCATGAAAATGTAAATTCTCCTATCTAAAATTATAGGAATCAATTTAACAGGATGATGAGTCTGATAAATAAAACAGAAAATATTTGAAAATGTTTTCCAAGCTATGGAGATTTGTACAGTGAGCACGTTGGTTGCAGGGAATCAGCTAAGCAAACACTGTTTCTTTAAGGGATCAGCTGATAAACAGTCATTCCTGTGGGAATTCAATTAGCTTGCCACAGTGTCCTTTTATTTACATAGTTCCATATCAACAGCGCAGTCTCTTTATAGACATTCCTCCACCATATAGATATACAGGGTGAAAACAGACATGACGCTAATCACCCTTGGTGGTCATTTATGCATGTTTCGGGGCTGCATAGGGCACCAATACAGCCCGGCAATGTGCATAAATAACCACCAAAGGTGGTTAGCGTCATATCTGTTTTCACCCACAGTCTCTGCATCCTATCACTATTGCTGAGAAACAGCCCTCTGGCACCCCAGTCCCTGCCTCCAGCCAGACCACTGCCTCTGGGCTGGTTAAGGTTATTCCAGGCAGGCAGACAGGCAGTTTCCCTCTGTCCATAGACCAGGAGGTTCTCAACATGTTTCCAGTCATTTATTTATTTATTTTTAAAATTTGATACCCTGCACCCATCCCGCCTTGGGCAGCTCAGGGCAACCGGAGCACTGGAGTGACCAAAGTGTTTATTTGGAAGCACTGCATAATTTGCATGAATAATTTGCATAAATAGGCATAGATTAAGTCTCTCCTCTATAATTCAACTCAGTGGAAATTGAGAGGAAAAAGAGGAAATGCTAAGCAAACACGGTCTCTTTAAGGGATCGGCTCAAGCAGTCATACTTATGGGAATTCAATTAGCTCACCACAGTGGCCTTTTATTTACACATTTCCATATCAACAGCTCAGTCTCTTTATATACATTCCTCCACCATATATATACGGTACATATATACATCCCAGCTCACATTGAAATGAATGAATGAAGGATTGTTTTAAAGTGCTCCTGAGCACTACTGACAGCAGGCTTGGGGAGCACTGCCACACACTGCCTGAGCACTATGGTGCTCCTGCGCACCAGGTTAGAACCCCTGCCATAGAAACCCCCCCTTTAGTCCATATACATGCTCCAGGCTCTTCAACACACTCATCATACAGCCACAGTACCTTGAAGCATGTCCAGTGTAGGCTATTCTTCAGCCTAAGTCTAGCCTTCCAGGCATTCAGCCTCCTGTATCTGCTCAACCGGGGTTCAGCACCCTTGACAAGATTCTTGATGAGCCTACCTCTCAGCAGAGTTCCTCTCTGGTCTGCAGCCAGACACAGACTGACTCTGTGTGAATCTGGACACCTCTTATATGTTCAGAGTGGGCAGAGCTAGCCTTCCAGACTCTGGCTCTTAAAGGCCCAGTACCCTTTCCCCATTCTCCTATATTATACCTCTCAACTAGGCTGGTTCTGCCAAGCCCATAGCCAGAAATGTGGTTGTTTTCACATGGGCCGGGAGGAGCCATGGTACAGGGGGGATGGGTGTGTGCTGCAGTTCATGGGAGGTGTGTGGGTGGTCGGTTACATGGATGCACACGCATCTCCAATGATCTACATGCACAAAGGTATCTCCGTTATGCCTCCGTGCATGGGGGATAGGTGGAGGTGGATGGAGATGGGTGGAGCACAGGAGCGAGCAAGCGAGCGAGCGTGCATGTACACACACACACACACACACACACACACACACACGCATTGGCAGTCACACGGATGATGCCCCCCCCCCCGACCACTCAGTCATCCATGTGGGAAAGGGGGGCACGTTTCATGTGAAAAGGGCCTTCCTTTGTCTTATGGAACCATCCAGTTCTCAGGCTGGTGCTCGCTTAAAGGGACCACAATTCTCCCAGGCTGTGCCCCAGCACAGGGATTTTATGGTTAAGCAGATAATGTTTTCGAGTACTTATGACTCAGTTCAGTTGTTAATCATTTAGTCATGTCGGTCCTTGTAAATGTCATTTCTCATGCTGTGCTGCACGTTGTACTCTTGTCACATGTTGATGGTCAGTTATGTGTTCAATGTAAATGTTTCTTGACCAAGGAATGGTGTCAGATAACATGAGGTGCCATATAAGTAGCCAAGGTTGCCCTTGTCAACATCCCTACTTTTGCAACACCAAACGCTTCTGTCATGGGTGGAACTTGGTTCCACACATCAGTTTTTGCAGGACATCTGAATGGAGTTCCCAAAAGCACACTGCCTCCTATACCTCATGGAGAAACATATTCAGTACCAATTACAAGCTAAGTATGCCACCTACATTGAGTCACCAACATCACTTCCTGTGAATCCTGGATTTTGAAAGCATAACAGTATTCATCAGTCCTAGAACTACTTGAGATGATCTGAGAGATTCACATTGCCTGAGGTAGAATGGTACAATGATAGCTACAATTTATTTATTTATTTATTTACATTTATATCCCACCCGTCTCACCCAAGGCAACTCAGAGTGACTCACATATATTAAAAATGCATTATAATACATATAGAAATACAGAATATAAATATCAATGCAATCAGATAAATATAAAAACAACTAACACAAACTCCTGATCTGAATACAAAACCCCTCCCATCCCACACTCTCCCTCCTCCCCACCAAATGCCTGATGGAAGAGCCAGGTCTTACAACTCCATATGAAAGCAAGGAGATCCAGAACGAGGCGAATCTCCATTGAGAGGACATTCCACAGCGACAGCGTGGCTGCCAAAAATGCCCTCCTGTCTCTCCCAGGACTCTCCCAGACAACTGAAGGGGCCGCCCCGAGGCCCAGGAGGTAAGGTGATCCTTCAGATAAGAAGGGCCCAGGCCATTTAGGACTTTAAAAGGTAAGAAAAAAAACCAGCACCCTGAATTGGGCCCGGAAGACAATGGGCAGCCAGCGCAATGGTCAGAGCACTGGTATAATGTGCTTCCTGCGGCCCGCCCCAGTTGGTAGACGGGCCGCTGCATTTTGCCCCACGTAGAGCTCATTGCAGTAGTCCAGTCTCGAGGTGACAAATGCATGGATGATGGTGGCCAGATTGGAATCCGACACATATGGGCAGAGCCTCCTCACCAGGTGTGATTGGCAAAAGGCACCCCTGACCACAGCCGATACCTGGAGACCCAGGTGCAGCTGCAAATCCAGGAGCACCTCCAGGTTCCACACAGATGGTACCAATGTTGCATTGATTCCCCACATTGAAACCAATTAATAACATGAATAGCTTGTAATATTTTATTTCACAATTGTAAAATATCCTGTTCAGATTATTCTTGTATTTTCTGCAGCAAGATTAAATATTGTAATTTCTAATTCTTCCTTTTTTTCCAACAGTATTGCTTTCATGACAAGCACACACTGGTAAAAACCCTTAATTAGAGAATAAAACATGAATTACTTTTAATGTGGCTAATACTTGACCATCTTCATACCAAAGTTGCCCTCGCTAATGAAAGGAAAATATTCACTATAATTATTCTTTTCCTATTGAAATTGATAGCACCATTTGGAATTATGATAATTCCCTATATGTTCCATTGCATGGAAGAAGAAAATTAATATTTGATAATGATTTTACACTCCACACAGATTCTAAATGAATTTATGAATAATATTAAAGTGCTGTGTACTATACTGTACATAAGCTACATGATTCAAAGGATGAGACAATTGACTAGGGAGCCAACTTATCTGTGAACTTATATGATGAAAGTAAAACATATCATATACACATACACATATGTATAAATGGGGTGCAATCCTCACAGCATTATCAATGGTAAAATTCCCATCAACCTCAATAGAGCCAGAATCTCACCCACAAGCTTTATTGCTTTGCAAAAACTTACATCAATAACTATTCTTTGATTACTTTTTACCCTGTTAATAACTTTTACAGACTCTAATTGGAATACACACATGAAACATGTAGGTGTGAATTAAAATACCTCTCTAGCCAAGGGATCAGGATTAAATTATATGAGGCTATCTTGAGCTAGCTGAGCAATAAGAAGCTATCCTGAAATTAAAGGCAAGGTCACAGAAAGCTTGGCATCTCCTACCTTTTGAATAGTTAACCTCATAAATGTAGTATTTTATTACTTTTTCTATAAAACATGGACTTATTCAAAAATTCCCCCCATCCTTTCTGGACTTTATTTGTGTGAGTGTGGGTGTGTATGGGGACTGAAAAGAAGAGTGGTTGGTAAATGTATAAAACTAACAAAACAATGCTAATTACTAACATGAAGATATAAATAACAGGACAGTGTCTAAATCTAAAAATCTGTGAGGTTTTTTGTTTTTTTTTAAAATTAAAACCACCACCAGGAATCATTGTTGGCGCATCTGAAATGAAGCTAGGACAACATGTTGGGTTTGAAAGGCCGCACTCTTTATTCAAATTGGAATTAGGCATGGTGGGGGTAATTACCCACAGGTAATTCAGGTCCAGCGCTAACTTCTATAAACGGGTACGTAACAACCTCAACAAAGGGGACGCTTGGATGTACCCTCCATAACCCCCCTTTTTACCTAACTCAAACGTCTCCCCTCCGGGGTTGGCTAACGGCCGCCTCCAGAGGGGACGAGGTCCCTCCAGACCCGAGCCAAGGATTTAAGTTACCGCCAGCTTGGGGACCGCTTATATCCCTTCCCGTCTTTGCCAGCAACTCACCTTGGGAGGTTAACCCTGTGGCTGGCCGCGCCCAGCCTATGCCCCAGGTGTTCCCCTCACATCTCTTAGGGAGATGCCTCTTTTACTTCATATTATTAAAAACTTGCTACAGCACTGGACCCCTGCCACAAAGGGGCCGCCACCATTTACCGTGGATGGGCCCGGCCCCCACCCTGCACAATCCCTCTTAACCTAAAACCTCTATCAACTTGGCTTTCAAAGTCACCAAATAACAGTCATTCCCCACTTCCGATAGGTGAACCCCATCACCTCGAAAGTTCTCTGGCATTCTATGCGTGGTGCCCCCCCCCCCCGCAGGGTAATCCACCTCCCAATCTCCCTGTTTACCTTTCACCGAGCTCTATCCACTTTCCTAGGGTGGATAGCCTTGTCCCAGTGCAATTGTGCCACCCTGTCAGTCCACACTACCACCACCCCAGGGAATATTCTCTCCAGCTCCATAATGTCCAATTTAACTTTAACAATTAAACCTAAACCCGTGCTTCATGTCAAATCATTTTCACCCAGATGGATTACCACCATATCTGGTATGGTCCGTCTCGTGTTGACCCTGCAGGTGGGGAGCAGCTGGTGCCACCGCATTCCGCTGCGTCCCATCCATTGAATCACTGCTCGCACAGACATTCCCAGCTGGCTTCCCCAAGAAGACTGTGCGACTGCCTTTCCCGCCCATCGTACCAGGCTGTGGTCGATAATCCAAATTGCAGTTCTACAGGGATGACGCCCGGTACCTGGGTGCGTAACAACATTAAACATATTATTGTGTGACACTGCACACGTAAGACTTGTACACCCGGGACTGCCAATGCCCAACCTCTCTAATCTGTTGTTCTGAACAACCTGCTTGAGCCACAAAAGATACTGCTCGTATCCTAAATGAGTGGGACCCATAATCTAATGGTGGTAATCCTAAATAACCCAACACCCTTCACATCACTCTCATGAATTGCTGATGAATCACTAGACTCCCATTCCTGTGATGAAACAGCGGCCCTCCCACTGCAGGTCAACTCCCCCTTTATTCCCGATATGCTCTTACTGGGCAAAGTTCGGACGCCCCAGCCTGATTCAGGCGCACCACTCGACCTCGGCCTTGCTGGTCAGTTTTGGACCACCTCAGCTGTATCGCCAGCATGCCCCCACTCTCCTGAACATCATCAATGGACAACGCCCTATTAGTAATATCCCTTGAGGACTCCGCCACCAACTCACTAACCCGGAACGCCCCAAAAAACATTATTTTAAACAAGGCCCCAAACAAAACTACCTCAAAACTGTCAAAACACACGGCTGGGAGGGAGCAACACAACCTCACTAACAATGAGGGGGGTGATAGGCTTCCTGGCATCCGGCTCCCTCAGAGTCTCCTTAGCCCAACCTTGCAGCATTCGACGAGCAAAGAAACCCTGGTCCGGAGGGGGGTGCCCCGCCAGCCGACTAACAAATCCCAGCGCCGTAAGTTTACCCGTGATTGTTTCCACTTCAGCACCAGCCCTCCTGAGGGACATGGCAAATTGCAACATCTGCCCCTCCAGAATGGGAAACAGCAATGCCCAACCTTGTTACCACCTAAACTGCTGGAACTCCTCGAACGCCCTCTGATAGGAAGCCCGCGTCCGCACCACCAAGGATCCCTGGATGATCTTGTACAGTTCTAAGATCCAAGGCTCCACAGCGCCTGCGGGGGGTCCAGTGTTGCTCTGGCTCCCGGGACCAAGGAGCGAAATCGCTTCATCTGGAAACAAGAAAGGGCATCGGCTGCACTGTTGTTCACACCCGGCACATGCCTGGCCACAAACAAAATGTTTGCCGCAAGCACTCCGTACAAATGCCCTAACCAGCTTCATCACCCTTGGGGAACATGATGACATGGAGTTGATCACGTGGACAACAGCAATGTTGTCACACCAAAAGATCACTGCACTGTTTGCCAACTCCTCCCCCCATAACAAAACCACTACCACTAACAGGAAAAGTTCTAGAAAGGTAAAATCTCGGGAGACCCCGCTCTCCTGCCACTCCTGAGACCATGGGGCTGTGCACCATCGTTGGCGAAAGAAAACCCCAAAACCATACCCACCGGCTGCATCTGAATGTATCTGCAGCTCAGCTTCCAGCAAGAGGTCCTCTCTCCAGAAACTTGCCCCATTATACCCCTCTAAAAATTCTGCCCATGTCTGTAAATCCTCCTTCATGTCCCGCGTCAGTCTTATATGGTAATGCGGCTTAAGATCCCCTCTAAGCTTCCCGTAAAGACGCAACAAAAAGACCCTGCCTGGCGCCACCACTCGGCACGCAAAGTTCAGGCTACCCACCATTGATTGCAACTCCCTCACTGTGATTTTTGATGCTGCCAGCGATGCCTCCAACTTTGCCCAAAGCGCTACTAGCTTGGACTGTGGGAGTCGCGAGCGACCCTGGACCATGTCCATCTCGATGCCCAAGTATGTCAGGGTCGTTACCGTCCCTTCTGTTTTCTCCGGGGCCAATGGACTACCTAATTCTTCAGCTACCATCACGAATGTCTCCATTAATTCATGACACTCAGATGTCCCTGGACGTCCGATGAACAGGAAATCATCGAGGTATTTCCTGACAACACCCCCTGTCGCCCTTTGGTCCACCACCCACTCTACCAGTGAGCTAAAATGCTCAAAGGCAGAGCAAGAAATAGAACAACCCATAGGCATGGCCCAATCAAAATAAAACCGTCCCTCCACATGAAAGCCTAACAGATGGAAGCTGTCCGGGTGCACCGGGAGCAACCGGAAAGCCGACTTAATGTCACACTTCCCGAGAAGCGCCCCCCCCCTGCCGGCTCCCTTCACCACCCGCTCAGCATCATCAAATGGGACATAGCACACAGATGTAAGTTCACCTGGAATCGCGTTGTTCACCGACTTCCCTGGAGGGTAGGACAAGTGATGAATCATCCTAAACTCTCCGACCGCCTTTTTGGCACGAGGCCCAATAGGGAAATGATGAAGTCCTCAAACGGGGAGAAGGAAAAGGACCTACAACCCTGCCTTCTCTCACTTCCTTGCTCACTTTTTCCCTAAGGATATGCTCCATACCCACAATGGACTTTAAATTGCGGGGGATATTAGCTAACTCAACCTTCCCTGACAGTATCTTGAACCCATAATGAAACCCATTAACTATATACAACACCTCCGCTCTATTGGGGTGGGCTCGTAATGCTCTCTCTAAACTATCCACTCTAACCAGGGTTGGGCCCCTTTTGTACATTATTGCCTTGGGCACCCGTCTGCCCCCCTATTCCCGGGGGGGAAAATCTGGAACAGGGCTTACTCCCCCCCCAACCATCCCCTTGCACAGGCTGAGGTGGCATGATTTCCCCCACATACCCCACATGCTTGTCTATACTTGCACACGGAATGCCTGCACCTCCCATTGCGGACAAAGTCTCAGCACACCGCTGCCATGGAAATTTGGGCCTTCTGGCCCTCACTCCGAAAGGGATCGTTGGACAGTGCCACCCCTCCTTTCATTAACACATGCCCAGTGTTGGTCCTCGTCCCACTAGCTGTACCCATCATGCTATCCAGCCACAAGTCGAAAGCATGCACATCCAAATGAAGCCCTGGTATATAAGCCGCCCTATGCCTACACGCTTTGTCATACCTAAGCCAGGCCCCCGAGGGGTCTGTATCATAAGCACGCCGAATAATGTCTGCGTATTTCATCAGGGCATAAGCCCTGTCCGGGTAGGCCTGTGTTATGACCCCTTGATAAACCACAAATGCCAAGGTCCAATTGGCCCAATTGCGATCCATCTTCAGCGGCTTAAATTTCTCATTGTCTTTCTCCGACGGATCTGGAAAGAGATCCGTGAACAACAGGGGGAAAATATCCAAGTACTCCCCCTTCCATATCTTTTCCCTTGCTGTCTGCGACAAATGCACGCCCAATGGGGCGGATACATCATCATACCCTCCTCCTAGCGGGGTGGGGGGTGGCCGTACCCACTGAACATCACTGGCCCACCCCGCCGGGGGCCGTGTCCACACTTGCAAGGCCTGATTCCCATAGGGACCAGCTGCTGACCTGGCATCACCACTTACCGCAGGCGGTAAACCCTGGAGCCCAACCCTGGAGCTGGGAACCAACCCCCATTCCACCAGGGTCGACGGGTCTCCAACCCACTCCTTCCTTCCTGACCAGTTGTCACCCCCGCCACCAGAGTTGACGTGGTTCCGGCGAGTCCCAGCCCCACAACCAGACCTTGGCCTCCCAAACCATGGGGCCACGTCCCCACAGTAGGTCCCCCTATTCCTACCCCCACCTGGAGCATCACCAGGGTCCCCCTAACTCCTCCCCCCATCCCCATGACCACCTACCTGCCTGTGTTGTGCCCAACGTTAATGATGGTGGTTGGTACATCTGTGCCATAGCCTGCAATCCCCTCTCCAAGGACGCAATTCTCTCCAACACCTCCTGCACTCCTGGTGCCACCGTGTCTTCACCAGAGCCTCCTGCCGATCCAACCTACTGGCAGAAGGAAGAGACACGCCCACCGCCGCTGACAGCAACGGAGATGTCACCCCAACTGCAGACTCCGCAGTTTCACTTAACACTTGCTCACTCCATCTGGGCAGAGTGACCTCATCTTCCTGCAGCGAAGGGGCAGGCGTCAACTGAAGCTGGCTACTCTTCCCCCCTCCCTGCCCCCATTGGGGAAAAACTCCCCCTCCAAAAAAACCCCCAGCAGCTGGGAGACCCCACGACTGCCCTTGGGGCAAAGGCTGCATCAATCCAAACACTGGAGGGAAGGCACTCTGAGGCGCCCCACCCCCTGTTAACTGGAGAAGAGGAAGGCAGCCGCCTCCACTTCCAACCCCCCCAACCTCCTGTGGGAGCATGGAAGCAGGCCGAACACAACCCCCCTCCATATGCCATCGCATCATGCCCCTGATGAGCAAACCCCCCCACTTATTGGGTGACCCCACCTGCTAATTGGGACTGAAATCCACCTTGCCCCTTGGGCACCTGAGGAAGGGACCCCACCCTCTCCAGGGGGCACCCCTCCACCCCCGAACCATGCAGGCCCCATCTGGTTGCCCATGCCTCCATACCCTTGGGCAGACACGCCACTGTAACCCAGAGAGGATTGTGCCTGCAAAGTGGACCAACCATCTCCTTCTGTCCACAACTAGCCCCCAGCAGGCCCTGGAGCCATACTGTCCTGCGATGCATCCCCACATGACCATCCTCCTAATCCCATTGGTCCAGACCCCAATCCTGCAACTCCAGAGGCACCTAACGTGCCATCCTACCCCGCTACCATGCCCCTCATAAGCACCTCACAACCAGCCAGCCGATCCTGCATGGCCCCAAGCACCAAAGGGGCAGATCCCCCCTCCACAACCGCCCTGACACTCCCTTGGCCCAGTACCTTCTCATCATCAGTCAGCTGTCTTTCCTGTTGCTCCACGCTCGTCTGCCTTACATTCTTTTTGGTCTTCTTGGTTTTTGTCCTGCCCATCCTGCTAGCCAACAAGTCCTTGGGGGCACCCTTCTCAAGCCCTTCACTTGTATCTATCAGGGTAGGACTCACAAAGGCCACTCAGCCAGTCCTCCAAAGAACCTCGAGCCCCTACAGACCTTGCCTGCCAGCCCTATGACTCTTCTCGCTGCCAAGCTGGAGCCCACCAAGCAGGAGAATGTGTGTGTGTGGGTGTGCCAATCAGGTCGCTCTACCCCTCACACACTTCATTTGCCAGACTGGGGGCCTCAACTGCCCCTGGGAATGCCAGGGGTGGGGGGAGCCTCCTGTCAGGACACTCTGCTTACCCCTGCATGCACAAATCCCCTCACTTAAGAGAGTGATGGCGGGGGGGAGGCTGGCTCGCAAAGAAGAAGGGGTGGCCCAATCAGGGTAGCACGAGGAATCAAGATGAAGGGGGGGGGGAAAAGATGCTCCATGAGCCCCAGACCACTCCCCTGATCCCCACAGCCCACCTCCCAAAACCCTTCACAAGCAAGAGGGGGAATCCTTGTCCAAACGTACAAACCCAGCACTCTGCTGAAACAGGCTCTCCCTATCACACCCAATCAAACGAGTTAACAGCAAAGCCGCTTACAACTTGCTGACGGCGCTCTGAATGGCACTGAGCGAGACAACGGGCGGGAAGGCTCCCCGCAAGAGGTGGGCCCCCATGCTCGCTCTTGATTGGCCGCCCCCCATGTTACTGGGCAGATTACATCCGGGCCGCCGAGATATCCTCTCAGTGGCCCGGCGTGAATGCCCAGTGCTCCCAAACAGCGGTGCTGCCTGCGCCTCTGGGGGAAAAGGCTGCAGCCTCTCTCTCACACACACACACACCCCTTAGCTCCATTCCTCTAGTGGAGCTCGACAAATGACCCTGGTGGCCGCCTAAAAAGACGGGCCAAGGGCCCAAAGAAAATAAATTTGAAGAAACATGACAAATCATTCCTGGATTAAGGAGGATTAGTACACACACACAAAATGTTCTTGTTTTTTAAAAAAGAAAGAAAGACAAATTACCTCTAGTCCTCTAGACACTAACATAATGTGAGAAATCTGGTATAATTGGCAAAAAGCTGTTATTTCAAACCCAAAAGAATGCTAAAATGCCATTGTTTCACACTAGAGGTCACCCCCGGTAAGAAAATGTAATTGTAGCATCTTTTATTTCCCCCCCTGTAGCTATTACCATATTGAAGGGCTGTTTCTCATAGCAAAGAGACTGGATTTTTATTAGACTGATATACTAAACGTCTTTCCAGTAAAGTAAAAGGAGGCTGAATTATAAGATGCTCTTTCCTATTACACAGAAACAGGCATTGACCAAATATATTTGTAGCCAGAGAGAGACCAGCAACTTGCAACTCCTTTTAATAAATCCTTGTCAAATAATATGGCTGTACTTCATGATGATGAGAAGTGAATACTTCTTTATAGCTGTACTTATCTGGCAAGTAATTATATTTATTCTTATCCCATATAATAATGCTTTTGTTCTATCTTTATTTTTTATTCTATGGTAAATTCAATTGAATTTGCTATTACCTTAGGGGAGATCTCCCTGTTGAGGTCCCCCACAGAAGAGTAAGGTAACATTTTTTCTGGCTCTGGACTGGCTCTTCTGTGATATATCTATGTGGTGATAAATGATGCTGTGGCATATTATCATGGATGTATTTTGTGATGTTATTATTTGATTATTTTATTTTATTTTATTTTATTCTACTCTATTTTATGGTTTTAGTTGCATATTACTTATCTGTATATTGATATGTTGTTGTTATATCATATTATTATTATTATTATATTATATTTTTTGTATATATATGTTTGTGGATATGGCTATGGCGAAAGCTAGTTGAATAAAGTTTATATATATATATTCTATGGTATAAACTTTCCCACAACTTTGAATTTTATCATGAAATTTTCATAGGTCATTTGAAAAACTATATTATTCAAGTTGAGCATAAGGAACAAAAATCCATTTTAACCCCATCATACCAGGAAATGAGAAATACGTGCTTTTATACTATTCATACATGTGCTGATGCCATTCACTGCCATTTTTCAATTTGTGGCTGAAGAAATGGATCTGCAGAGAGAACATGCCTAATTTATAATTAGCTAAATAAGACTTTCCATTTTCAACCATTCCATATGTATATATACTCGTAAGCAGGGAGCCAGCAGGATTTAACAACTAAAGCTTAAAACGCATCCATTATCATTAAGTTCTGCTTCATCCCTCACTACATTTTCAGCACAGAAACCTCATTCATGTCAGAGATACAAGTAAATGCTGAGGCCAAAAATCTGACTCTGTTGAATAAAATGAAACTGACAGGATCAGGCCACTGGGTTTTGGTTACTATGATTTTGGATGGCTTAAAATGATAAATGTGCCAAACCACCTTGGAGAGTCAGTGAACTGTAATAACTACCATTTCCCTGAATACTCCAGACAATTACCCATCTGGCTGACTTGGATTTTTCCAGCTTCGTTTGGATAGGATGTTCATTGTCCAAAATGGATGGTGTGTGTCCAACCTGAAATGCTGACTTATGAGATGTGTCACATGGTCATGTGAATCTTTGGCTCTTGTCTATCGAATATAGCAAGGTGCCTCTAACAACCCGTGGGGGACTAGAAAGAAAGAAATGAACCAATAAAGTACACATCAGAAAGCACTCTACAGCATATAGAATCATACTCCATTTGTCCAGGAACCCACAATAGACTTTATACATAATGGGTGCATGCACCCCCTTAAGTTGAACTTCCAGCACCTCGATTGATTGATTGATTGATTGATGTTAAAATAAGTAGTTTTTCTTCTGCTCTTTTAAAGCCAAATTGAATGGTAAATCAATTGTCAGTTGCACTCAAGGAATTTTTCATTGTATTCTTTGTAAGAATGTTATAGAAATGTAAGATCATTATCAGGATAAGGGACTGACACTTGTTTAGCTGATAGAAATTTGGGAAAGAAGTGGGCTTTGTGAAGGAAAAAAACAAATCAGTGTTATATTCACAAACCTTAAGGAAACCTAATTAAAGTCAAGGATTTAAAGTTCTTCCTCTGTCAGAGGGGTGGGTGGGTGTGTGAGTGAGAGAGCGTGAGTGCTTTTTAAACGGGCTGCAGCTGCAGGGGGATGGGTGTGCACGTGGCAGTGCCGTGGATGGGTAGCACACCAAATGAGCTACCCATGCAGATTTCAGCGCACATTATTTAATTTTATTTATTTATTTTCATTTATATCCCATCCTATCCCCTGAGGCTCAGGGCAGTTTACGATAAATACATAAAATGCAAATATACAATAAATAATTTAAACCCCCCACNATATTGAAGACAACGCACCCCAAAGCTATGCACAATCTCGCCCAGGGGCCTTAGATACACGTTGAACAGAAGGGGATACAGGATGGAACTTTGCGGGACCCCACAAGAGAGCAGGCAGTGGGAAGAAGAACAATCACACATCACCCCCTGCTGAAACCTTCCTGACAGGAAGGAACGGAACCACTCTAGAGCTGTCCTGCAAACCCCTGCCAGGTCCCGCAGCCATGTCAACAATACCTCATGGTCAACTGTATCAAAGGCCACTGAAAGATCTAAAAAGGATCAACAGGGTACAATATTCCCTGTCTAGCTCACGGTGAAGATTGTCGACCAACACATTCTCGGTGCGATACCCAGGACGAAAGCCAGACTGACATGGGTCCAGGAATCCAATTGCATCTAGATGTCCCTGCATCTAGTTGGTTACCTAGCAACCAGTCATTCAATAACCTTCCCTAAAAAGGGAAGGTTAGATACGGAACAATAGCTGCCCAAGGAGTCAGTGTCAAGCAATAGTTTTTTGAGTAGGGGCCAAAAAACCACCATCTTGAGGGCTTTCAGCACCCTGTCCTCCCAAAGGGAGGCATTGACAATCTCAGAAAGCAAACATCTCTCATGGATGGCTTTCACCAACCAAGATGGGCAAGGATCTAGTTTACAACTGGTTGCCTGCATGACCCCAAGGGCATTCCCCTCCTTGGTAGGCGACATCAACTGAAACTGATCCTTATAAACAGGACAAAACTGGTCTACTACCCCGACACGGGCTAACGAACACAGGGACCCATGTTCACAGAAGGTAATGATCCGACCATGACAACGGTGTTCTAAGAACACCCCTAATAATCCAGGCCCATTATCCAGCCCCATTATCCAGGCCAGTGCAAAGCATTAAGTCCAATCTGTGCTTCACCTCATGCATCAGGCCAAATATTATGCTCCATTTTATATTTGGTTCATATTGAAAAGATTATTTTTGCAACTTTAACAGTGAGGAATGTGACCTTCTAAAAATAATAATAAATACCAAAAAAAATGAAAATGTAAGAGGTCAAGAAAGTGAAAAAGTAGTTGAAAAACAAAGATGAGTGCCCCATCTCCAGTGGCAATAGCAGCAGTGTTGTCATTGCATTTCCAGGTGCAAAACCAAGTGAAGCGTAGAGGTAGAGGAATTTAAAGGGGGGGGGGGATTTGATTTAATTTGGCTGCATGCAAGCTTGTGATGCATGCCATTTGATTTAAATGGGAGTCATGATGATACAGGGCAAGGGAACAGGACTTCCCCAACTACACGCATAAACTTTGAACTATTGTTACTCCGCTGATTCTCACTGAGATTCTATCATGAGCCATGGGAATACATTAGGCCTCCCTACCCTGTAACTTGTATGTTGCCAGATTGGTGTTAGTTGTAAAATAAATTGATATTTAAAAAAACAACAATCCTTCTTTAGTTACTTCAGCAAAAGCTTGTGTATAAGTAAGGTCTTATATTGCATAGAAAAAACTAAATTGAGTTTACAAATCCTCTACTGGCACCTGAGTCAGTCAAGAGTCATACTTAAAACATTTAACTGGATGCACAAAGGTGATGCACAGATTCAGCTAAATTTAGTTCTAACAGGCTGAAACCTTTAATCAATTAATCAATCCAATTAATCAATTAATGAGCGATCACTCAATTAAAATCCCCCCTTCCCCCGATTAATCTTTTTATTGGTCTTCTGGTCTCTCCTGTAGGTAACTGTCCTTGACCATTAGGGTAAAAAAAATAATAAATTTTTTTTGTTCTAACTGAAAGCTGAGATTGTCACAGTTTGTGAAGCTAAACTTTAAGAAGAATACTATTTAGGACAACATGTAAGGTAAAATTCTGAGATTTAGCAATTCTGCTGTAGTCTAATATTTCTCCAGGGAAAAGGCAGAGCTGGATAGACTAGTTATAGGGTTCCTGGCAGAGAGAGTTTCAGAAGTCCTTTGCAAGGTTGCCACACTAGACTAGTCAAACAAGAAGACTCACAGGGTGCAGCCAGACAAGCCGGGGTAGGCCCAATCCCTGCCTGCCCTGTGGCGGGCAATCTGCCTTGCCACACTGCGGGGCCAGAGGAGCTGGGCACATGAGCATGGGGAAACCAGACAGTTTGGCCCATCTCAGAGCTGAGGCACCATTCATAGGAGTTGCTGCCCGGCCCTGCACCACCTTCTTCCCTCCGGCCCAGCTGAGAGTCAGCCCCTGGCTGTGATATGGCTGAATGTGATGGGCGCTACTACCCGTTGCTCACAGCCTGGTAGCCTTGCTCCACGTGTGGCGGGGCAAGCGCACACTTCCACATGGACTGCCCCGCCTTGACACAGTAGAAGTTCCATTGTAGAACCCAAAGAAGGAAGACCAATTTTCCCCACTTTATCTGCTCTTTAATATTCAATAAGCACTTTAACATGTTCATTAAACATGGCTAACAATTTGACAACAATTTCTGGTGAATCATTCACTTTTTGAAAATGTATGCAAATTCTGTAAATCATATGCAGATTTAATTAATTAATTAATTAATTTGACTAAAATTCTACAGATTAATAACTAAGATTTCTTTGAGTTTCAGCCCTAGTTCTAACCCAATTAAATGCAATGAGCACAATCTATCTGTATAAACAAGGTCTCAGCTATGCCACTGCAGTGGTCTCATGCATCTGAGCACTCTAGCCACCGATCAGAACAGTGGCTAAACATACTGCATTGTCATAAATGATGTTACTTTTGATTTATGCCAGTGTGAGACCAGAATCAAACTTGTGGAAGACTGTAGTATGCCATTTATTTATGGTTTTCACACACATCCCCAAATTATAAATAATACAAACAACATAAAATACAAATAATTTAAAAGTATTTAATGGATTTCCTTATCTTCTGGACTAGAGTTATATTGACGCACATCATGAAGTGCTGTAATATAAACCCAGCTCACCATGTCAGTGGAATGCAGTTGAGTTAGGATGGTATATTGGGTGATAAGAGAATTTCAGACAGATCACCACCACAGATGTACTAACCACACACACCTACTTCCCTAAACAATATGAACACCTTGTACAAACATTTGAGTTGACTGTGAGTTTAAGATATCTGCTGACTTTTGATAATCATTACAGGAAGTTGAAACTAATGCATGGAATGTATATTAACCTGTTTGCAGGTCAGAATATGATGACAATGCTGGACTGATCCTTTCTGTGTGGTACTAACACAAAATTTAGCTCAAAGAAATTCAACCACAAAAAAAGTACACTAAAGAAGCAGTTTATGCCTTCTCAAGACCACCAAAAAATATCATCATAGTACTTTTATGTTCCTGTGTTCAGGAATTCTCCTCTTCTTTCCAGCTCTCTATTACAAGTGAGAAACATCCTACTTGCATTCAAAGATAGTACAAAACCAGAACTTTTCTAACAAATTCCTCAAAGTTTGATGGTGCCAAACAGTCAGCAAATCTAGATTTGGAATATCAAAATATGACCCAATTAGCCCATCTTTCCTGAAAAATAAAGTCAGGTTGTAGCCAGAAAAATAGGCCTGACAAGTAGGCCCATTTCAGCCCTTGAATTGCTAAAAGACAGGTCAGTTTAAGTATTGTCAGTTTTTGGTTCTGTGCTGAAAGTAGGGATGGGCGAACGCGGTTCGGTAGTTCGGTGTTCGGCCCGAACTCGGCCTGTTCAGACAACCGAACACGAACACGAACACACCAAACGGACCGAACACCGAACACCGAACACCGAAATGGCGAACACACCGAACGGAACCGAACACCGAACGACGAAAATGGCGAACACACCGAACGGAACCGAACACCGAACCACGAAATGGCCAAACAGTTCGTTCAATTCGAATCGCGTTCGGTTGTGTTCGGGTGGCTAAAACATGGTCTTCTGTCAGGTCACTGGAAGGCCAAATGTAGCAGGGAGGGGGAAGTCATTTGACTCAGCTAGGAGCAGACTTCCAGGCACCAGGGGTGG
>QEPC01010709.1:461970-486853 GCA_003113815.1 Sphenodon punctatus
CATCTCTGATGGCCTGCCATGTCGCCACGAGCACCCCTGGGGGTCCCTGGAGTGCCCCAAGCCTCCCAGTGGGTACAAACGTTTGGCAGGACCGAACTCCACCGGACTGAACCCCCAAACCCAAACTAGGTTTTCAGGCCAAACGGCCAAACATCCTAATTCCATTCTGTTCGCACATCCTTACTCCTGGCCTGTTGAGGGGCTATTCCACAACATCTGGCAAAAAATAGTTTTATATTTTTATTTATCTTTTATCTTTTTTATTTTTTACCATTTTTACTTTAATTCTTTTCAAGTCTCCTGCATAGCAGCAAGATAACATCTTACCTTCCCCAGCAGGACCCCACAGGCCCTGGACAACATTTTTGGGACCTGCGATATCTGTGTGGTGAGAAATATTCTCCAAGAATATATATCTTTTTAATTAGTAACCTTTTTTGCATGCTTCCATAGTGCTTTTATATTAGTGTAAGCCAGTTTGGCAGGGCAATAAATTGTAGAATTTAGTCCTAATAATTGTCTATTGTGACTTTTTGATGAGGAAATGTAAGCTTTCCTATGGAGATCCTTGACCCCATGGTGGAGCTGATTCCTGGGAGAATCTCAGGGTAACAAAGTCTCCCTAATTCTGCTACCATTGGTAATCTTACCAAATAACTGTGGAATAAAATTTAATACCTACCTGTGGAGATTTTCCTCCATTTAATTCTAAAAACAGTGTCTTCATCATGAAGTCTAAGGGTATTGTAGATGCACCGTTTTTGCCCCCAAAACTTCAAAGTCCATGTTTGGCAAATTCGCATGCAGAGTGTGTGTGTTAGACACTCACCCCTTCCCTCCTCTAGAAGTTACCCAGGCACCATTATAACCAGCAGCACTGGGCAACTCCCGCATGTTTTGAGACCTGGAGTTTTAAAACCTCTGCTATCAGGGTTTTACAAGTCCAGGTCTCAAAACTTGCAGGAGTCACCCGGAACCACTGTTTACAATGGTGCCCAGGCAACTTCCAGTGGTGTGTGGGAACATCTAATTCCTCACCCCGCCCCTGCAAGTTTACTGAACCTAGACTTTAAAGCTTGGGGGGAAAACTGATACATCTAAAAATGCCCTAATTTAGAGTTGGGACAACTTTTTGCATCAAATACAGATTGCAAATAATGTTAGTTTTGAGGACCTTAAACTTTTGCTTAAAGTTTCTTTTCAATTTCTGACCAGTTCTATAAAATGTGGGGGCTATAAGCTGGAAAGAGAATGGCAGAAGGAATATTAGATTTAATTGCAATTTTTCAAATTTCACAACAAATGTAGAAAAACAAAAATTGTTTCAAAAAAACTAGCCGGGTAATTTTCTACTATAAATGTTTGAAAAATTGTTATTACACTGGTATTTCTAGAACAACCTGTATTCTCCATGCCAATTGGCATTCTCCTTTTTCATGGCATGCTTTATTGCAGATTTTTATTTACCTTTTTAAAATCAATATTTATCTGTATACCATGCAGGGAATTCCCCACACAATGGCTGAACTTCAATCTTTTGCAAGCAACCAGCATGAGGTCTATGTATTCCTGAAGTCCTTTTTTGAGGTTTTAAATGAGGACCTAATTCAATGGCTATAAAGGAAATTATATTATTATTATTATTATTATTATTAGCTTTTATATAGCGCTAGCAATGTACCTGGTGCTTTACAGAGAATAAGATAGAAACGGTCCCTGCCCAAGAGCTTACAATCTAAAGACAGGGATAAATCAAATTATAAATCAAGTTACATCATAGCCATAGATGTTTTACACTAAAAACCTTGGATTTAAATAATGTCACAGGTCACAAACGTGCAACTCCAACCATACCAGTTTATCACCACTTAGTTCCTGGTTGATATATTAACCTCACAATTTAGACAAGTAAAGGTAATTGGTTAAATCTTGAGGCAGGTAAAATTGTAATAAACAGGATTGTTGCAGAGTCTTAAAATGTCCGTGGGGAAGACTATGAGGAAGGTTCAAAGTACAAGTCCAGTTATAACCACACATTTCCTCCCCTTACTTTCTTGAATATCAAAATTCATTCCTCAAACAAAAATACAGTCATACTAAACAAACTGCTCATTTCGGAAGACCTCATTTGCATGTGGAGTGCATCCAGTGTATCTTCTCTAGTGCATCATTTATTACAATGCTCAGCACATGTTGGGACTTGCTTTCAAAAGCCAGCTGCACTCAAAGACCGTGTTTCATTTCTTGACACCATTAATTGGGTTATGAGTCAGAACCCTAATGAAGACAAGTTAGCATGTCTCAGTGCAACTATCCTGGGAGAGAGAGAAAACCCACAGAGAGAGGGAATTTAGGCAGACCTGCATTGTTTATCAGGCACACAAGGTCAGCAGATAGATGGCCAAAACTATAGGATTCTTCTGTGGCCAGGTTACCATGTTCTGCTACTTCAAATGGATCTTTGATGTCAATGAAGCTTTAACCCTTAAGGAACTGTAAATAAATGAAGAATCAAATGAAGACAGGGACAGGCAGGAGATAGGATGAAACAGATAAAAGCAAAATATTAGAGTAAACTGATTTAAAGTTTGTGAAAGGCCAGTAATTGCTTGTAACTTTAATTGTCACATGTTTGGTAAGTACATCATAGAAAGCAGCATTTCAGCATTCATGATAGACGAACCTTGTACAGTTTAGATGTTTGGCTCAGCAAAATAAGAGTTCAAATGCTAATCTGATTGTTTTCCAGAATTATCCAAATCCCTTCGGTCTGCAAAAATTCAACTGTAAACCTCCCATGAACAGGCATGCTCGTAAAATTTCTTGGTACATACAGCTTTTGAACAGGTCAAAATGCTGTGGGTGACGGGAGTAGCTTCTTTCATTGTATTATGGTGCTTCTTTTTCTCCCCCCTCCTGACCAGGACCAAGACACACAAGGAGCAAGACAATGGGGAAAAAAAATTAATTTTTTTTTAAAAAGAGTTAACTTTTTTGGAACATAAGAAAAGATTACATGTAGACTTGGGCAACATTCATATGTTTTTTTCCTCCTCTCCATATTTCCTCCTTCCTCCCCAATTAAATCCAGATATGAACAGACACATGAACAAAGAAAGTGGTGGTAGGCGCAGCTCAACCCCAGCTTACTCGGTTGGGCCTAGCTGAAGTTGGTCTGACATTGGGTTCTCTAAAGTGGCAAGGGCCATAGCCTATTCAACATCCACAGTGGAGGGGGAAAATCACCACAGAATAGGGATGAATGCTGGCTACCAGGCAGCTACTGCTCTCCCCATGTTTTCTCAGGCAGCAGGCACTGGAGGACCCACTGCAGCATCATCCCAAGTGAGTCACTGAAGTGGAGGAACGTGCACTGTGCAGGATGCCTTGCAAGAAGTGAAATAATCAAATACACAGAAAACTAAGTATTTCAGATAACAAAATATCGTTACTTTTTTGTGCATTTTTCAAATACAAAAGATCATTTAAATTGTGGTTGGACTATGGTTCCGCTGCTTTACCGCAATAACTTGATGGTAGTGTGGATCCCACTGCTACGTATGAACCCAAAGGACCTATGAACTAAAGGTCCATATTCCTTTTGATCCTGGTAGGATGGAATAAAATACCATTGTCATAAACTTTGCCCGATAACATCTTCATAAGCATTAATGAATTCAGAATGACACCACTTGGTGATCACTGATTAGTAATGGAAAATATTTTGGAACATTTTACATCTTACCTTTACTTTCTTTGGCTGAAGAAAAGAGTTCAGATACTGCAGTTATAGAAGATGGCAGATTAGATTGATAGATGTGCTCGTATCTTATAGTCAGATATAGACATGCTTAGAAAACATTTTTTTTTAAAAAAACAAACCTAAAAGGGACTCATTTAGTTTTAATTTGAGGAAAGAGAATATAGGCATACTGCATAGTGTTGAATTATTGATGTAGTAGCCAACACCACCGCTTCCCTCTTACTCCCCCAGTGTCTCTATAATCTGAGGACCACTGCACAAACTCTTATTAGTAAAATCCTTGCTCACTCAGTGAAGTGAGTCAGTCTAAATGCACTAATGAAGAGCTTGCTGTCATGAGCACTTTTTAAAGAGATAAGTACTTGCAGCGCACTTTAACCTCCCATGTATTCCTATGAACAGGGAGCTTAAAAGTGATGCTAAGGTAGAGATCCTTACCATGCCAAAGAAGTGGAGGACATTCCAACTTGAGGATGTTCATCTGCTGTACTAGAAGGAATTACCTGATCTAACAAAATCTCTGCATTCCCAGCAACCCTCAGCACTTCATGTGAGGAGAAAATAACTTTTCTGGAGCACTGAAAGCCCCCCACCTGGAAATTTCCTACAAATTCCCAAGCAAGGAGGTCAAGGGAGAGGAAGGGCTAGTTAACCTTTGGTTCCACCTGCTTTGGGGAACAGAAGTGGAGAAAGATAGTTACCCCAGAGTAATTCCTCCAGAGTAGCAACTCTTGGTCATGAGAACAAGCCTTAAAAATGTGTTCTAATAACTATTATAGCTCTGCTGGCCTCTCCAGAGGGTGTTCTCAGATATGCCAGTCATTTATTTTATTTTGGGGGGGGACAGAGATCAGTGGCTCAGCAGTTCTATCCATGGTTTTCTGAGGTGTCTGGGGGATCCTTCCACTATGAGGATTGTACTAAACATTATTTCTGTTCCATTCTGTTCCTGTCTCTATTCCCCATGTATCTATTACCAACTATGGAAAATATAAGCAATACAAGCTGCAGCCTACTATTAATTCATTACTATGGAGCCGCTTTCCCAAGCTGCTATTTTATTTATTTATTTATTACATTTTTACCCCACCCTTCTCTGGAGACTCAGGGCAGCATAGAGCATCAAAATCAAAAATCAAAAATATAAAATACAATAAAATAAATCCCATCATCCCATTCACCTCACCATTTATCCCCACCTGCCACCCACCAATCCTCCTCCCCAAACCTCTCTACCCAATCATACCAAACCCTATTCCTGCCTGCCGAATGCCTGGCCAAACAAAATGGTCTTACATCTCCTCCCGAAGGCAAATAGGCTCGGGCTTAGGTGGACCTCCAAGGGGAGGGAGTTCCATAATTGTGGGGCAGCCACCAAGAAACCCCCCCCCCCCCCCGTGTGTGCGCCCTCATTGTAGAAACGTTATGGGCAGTTGGCACTCACAAGAGTGTGTCCTCAGCCAGCCTCAAAGGCTATGCTGGGACATAGGGGAAGAGGCTATTTTTCGGATACCTGGGGCCCAAGCCCCAGAGGGCTGTAGGTATTTATAGGTTAAAACCAGCAACTTGAATTGTGCCCAGAAAGCTATTAGCAGCTAGTGCAGACTCCAGAGCACTGATGCAATGTGCTCATAGTGACCCCCACCCTGGACAGAAGGTGGTCCACCACATATGACACCAACTGCAACTTCTGAACAGTCTTTAAGGGCAGTACCACGTAGAGTGCATTGCAGTAGTCTAGCCTCGAGGTTACAAATGCATGGATGATAGTGGCCAGATCCATATTTGATAGAAAAGGTTGCAGCCTTCTCACCAGATGAAGTTGGTAAAAAGCACTCCTCACCACTGCCGCCACCTGACAATCCAGGTACAGCAGTGGATCCAAGACAACCCCAAAACTGCAAACCTGAGTGACCAAGGGAGGCCAGACCCCAGCGATGAAAGAAGTTACCACCTCCCCCAGGTCACAAGATCGGCCAACGATCATCACCTCGGTCTTGTCTGGATTCAGCTTTAATCAGCTTGCTCGCATCCAGTTTCCAATAGCAGCCAGGCACTGGGTAAGCACTGAGACTGCAGGACCTGGGTCAGATAGGAGAGATAGAGCTGGGTGTCATTCACATATTGATTGCACCTCACTCCAAATCTCTGAACAATCTTGCCCAGGGGCCTCAGATACACACTGAACAGGAGTGGTGAAATGATGGAACTATGTGGAACCCCATTAGGGAGTTCCAGAGGGGATGACAAGCCACCACCCATCACCACCCTCTGGGTTCCCTCAGCCAGGAATGAGTGGAGCCACTCAAGAGCAGTCCTGTGCACCCCAACCAGGTCCCGCAGCCATGTCAACAACATCTCATGATCAACGGTATCAAAGTCTTCTGAAAGATCTAACAAAATCAGCAGGAAACAATTTCTCCTTTTGATTTCCAAGTGAAGATCATTAACCAAGGCCACAAGCACAGTCTCAGTGCCCAGGATTTGACTGATGTGGCTCCAGGATGCACCAGGAGCTTCAAGGTAACCAACCGTTCAATAACCTTCCTTAAAAGGAGAGATTAGAGATAGCTGGAAGGGGAGTCAACTTCAAGGGATGGTTTCTTGAGCAGGGGGCAGACAATCAAAGTCTTGAGGCCATCAGGCACCCTGCCCTCCCTAAGAGAAGCATTGATAACCACAGCCAGCAATGCCCCAGTGTCTCCTAGATAAGGATGTACGAACGCGGTTCAGATCTTCGGAGTTCAGGCTGAATTCAGCCTGTTCGGATGACCGAACTGAACGTCTGAACCAAACGTTCGAACGGCCGAACAGTTTGGAAAAGTTTGGATGAGTTTGGGGGCAGAAAAAACATGACTTTGGGCGGGAAAAATGTGTCTGGAAGGGGGAGGCAGCTGAGGAGCAGACTTCCTGGCAGCTGACACCAGGGGTGGAAACCAGGGGTGGTTTCAGGGCCAAATGATACCGATACTGAAAAAAAATCAATTTCAGTATCGGTATCGATATCAATAGCGCTATTTTCGGAGAACTGAACTTCGCCAAACTGAACAACCGAACCCGAACTTGGGTTTCAAACCGAATGTCCCAACATCCAAACCGCATTCTGTTCGCACATCTCTACTCCTGGATGACTTTCACCAGCCAGGACAGGCATAGATCTACTACACAACTGGTCACCTGCACCCCTCCAAGCACATCCTCCATATCGGTGGGAGACACTGATTGAAGCTGATCCAAGTAAACCAGAAAAGACTGGGCCTCTTCAACCACAAACTGTGACACTGCACTAAAATGAGTAGTGCCCAAGTCAAGCTAAATAAGAGCAACTTGCCCACAAAGTAGATGGCAAACTTGTCACAGTGGGAAGCCAATGACTAACTTTGGGTGGAAACAGCTAGGATTTAATAAGCTATTCACCACCCAAAAAAGCTCCTCTGGACAGTTCTTTGCTGATGCTATGGTGGCAGCAAAGAAAGCTTTCTTCGCCACTGCCATGGTTAGTCTTTCAAAGACAGTCTATGTTGCAGCTGGTCAGCTTTGGCACAAGTCGAGCACCACCTGAGCTCTAACTGCCTCTCGCTTTATCAGCTTCAGATCCTCCATATACCATGGAGACCTGTGCTGCTGCCCTGGAGGAAGCAGACTCCAAGTGCCACTGTGTCAATAGCCCAGGTCAGAATGTCATACCATAAAATAACCCGGTATTGACAGGGAGGCCGTCGAGGTCAGTGGGTAAATCCCCCAGAGAGTAATTATTGTAATTACAAAGAGTAACTATTGTATTGTAATTTTAGTAACTGTAAACAAAAAATTCCATCTAAATTGACAAGTTATATGCGAGTTTGCTGCACCTGGGGTCCGCCATCTTGCCCCCCCCCCCCCAAACACCTGCAAGCAGCTGTCAAAGTGTGGCACCAAAAGCAACAGCCATTTATGGACTGTTCATAGGCTTGTTGGAGGTTGGGAGGAAGGGTTGTTTTTAGGTTGTTTTTTAAACTGGGGTTGGAATGTGGGGTAGGGGGAGAGATGGACAAAAATCAAGTTTGGGACAGGGAAGGGTTTTGTTACTACCCCCCTGTAAGGGGGTGGTTGGGGGGGGGAGTAAGGGATGGGAGGAAGTGTCCTGGTCCCCCTGTGAGAGGGTGGGTACAAGGCATGGAAGGTGGAAGGGGGTGCACTGGCTCCCCACGTGAGATGAGGGTATGAGAATGGGGGACAAGGGTGGGATGGGGGAGGGAGTGCCTTGGCCCCCCTGTGGGGGGTATGGGCATGCAGATGTGGGGTTAGAGGATTATGCCATGACCCCCTTGTGAGAGGGGAGTGAGGGAACAAGGGAATTGGGGTGCGGAATGGGTAGGGAGGGGGATGTTTGGCATTAGAAGGAGGGTTCCTGCCTTTTCCACTCTGCCTCTGGGGATGCAGGGTTTGGGAGACCCTCTCTGGCCATCTGCCTCCTTGGGTCCTTGTGTTCCCTTTTGGGGAGCAGGAATTAAGGATTGGGTGCCGGAAGGGGGACACTTTCCGACAAGGGTTGGGAGGGGGCAGCTATTGGGGTTGTGTTGGGCATGGGGCGGTATGGTGGTGGTGGTGAGAATATGTCATTGGGATTGCCAGGAGAGAAACCTGGTGTTGGTCCCTGTGTTCCACTCTCCCCTACCCCGTCGTCTTGAGATATTTGGGGGCTAAAGCCAGTATGGCCCCTGATCTGGTACTGATCCTGCTTAATGCAAGGTTGTTGGACAATAAAACTTGTATCATATATGATTTGATTCAGGATGAGGCCACCGACTTCATATGGATTATGGAAACCAGGCTGGATGAAGCATCTGTGCCAGTATTGGGCCAGATGGTGCCAGCAGAGTACTCTGTGCAGCATGAGTCTCGGCTTGGGGGCCAGGGGGCAGAGTGGCTGTGATCTGTAAGGATAGTTTAGCCTTTCAGAGGTATTTGGTGTCTAATTTGTCTGACAGAGCGTGTCCACCTTATTTTGGATTGGCTGGGGATAATCCTCTTGGTGTACCAACCACCTCACTGCACAGCTGATTCCCTAACTGCTCTAGCCAAGCTGGTCTTGGAGATGGTGTTGAAGTCACCCAGACTTATTGTCTTGCTTGATTTCAACATACATGCTGAGGCTAGCCTTTCATGAGCAGAGCAGGAGTTCATGTCCACCATGACAACCATGGGCCTATCCCAGATAATATTTGGTCCAACACATGAGGCAGGGCATACATTGAATTTGATGTTTTGCACCAGCCTGGATCAGGGGTTCCAATTATTGGGGTTCTTGCTACAACACTATTGTCATGGTTGAATAATTACCTTCTGAAGGCCTAAATCCCAGCCCTTCTATGCCCTCGTTGGAGTGGTGGACAAGTTAAGTTCGTCTGCTCCTGGAGGATAATAGATCTGATGGGTTTCCAGAACTCTCAGGGGGTTTTACCTAATGAACTTAGTGGCTACTCTGTCAATGACCTGGTCGCTTTGTGGAATGACATTTTGACCATGACCATTGCACCCAGTCGTCTGCTCCCACCACTGCAGCAACATAGGTCTCCCTGGTTTATGGATGATCTGAGGTGACTGAAGCAGGAGGGTAGGCGGTTAGAGCACAGGTGGCACTTGGTTCATGCTGAAGCCAATCGATTGCAGCATAGATCATTTTAAAAGGCCTATTCTGGGGTTGTGATGGCAGCGTAGAAAGTTTTCTTCTCCTCTGCCCACCTGCTGCCAGTCTGTCTCTCTCAGATCCTGCCATCCTGCAGCACTTTCTGCAAGTTGACATCCTGTTACATATGAGGTGTTGCCAATTGTCCAGTGCCTGCCGGCTTATTATCTCTGTCCCTCATATAGTACCCTCTGTGGCACTTTCTGCAAACTAATGCCCTGTCGTA
Source organism: Sphenodon punctatus (assembly GCA_003113815.1). NCBI lineage: Eukaryota > Metazoa > Chordata > Lepidosauria > Sphenodontia > Sphenodontidae > Sphenodon > Sphenodon punctatus. Next base: position 471,628 of record QEPC01010709.1, read on the forward strand.
TTTGGGATGCGGCCTGTGCCTGCTGTTTCAGCACCTGCCTGATGCCGGTCAGTGCCTGCTGCTCCTGTGCCTGCCTGTCTCTCATATATTCTGCTACCCTGTGGCACTCTCTACAAATTTAGGGATGAGAAAGGGGAAAACAGACATAACACTAACTCCACTTTAAAACTTCTTTAATATTTCTTATGCATGTTGCAGGGCTGTATTGGTGTCCTATGTAGCCCTGTAACATGCATAAGAAATGTTAAAGCAGCGTTAAAGTGAAGTTAGCTTTATGTCTGTTGTCACCCAAAGTGTCAGAGAGATAAAGTAAAACTGCTATGTAAATTAATGCAAAACCTCCAAAGTGATGCCTATTTAAAATAATTGGGGAGGGGGGTAATTACTAAAATGAAGTTAAATTACAAATGAAAACAAATACCTAACAATTTTTGAAACAAAAACAAATCCAAAACAAAAACAAAGTTGGTCCCTTCTGCACCCCCATCACAGAACTGTATTTTGCAAAATTGCAGAGGCTCAGTATCTCCACTGCCCTATTAGGGGCAGCTGTCCTGGTGGTATCCAGCACCACTTTGCATTTCAAATGCAATCATCCTCCTAGGAGAGTCAGATTAAATACCAAGCTAAATGGTGATTTACTGGGAAAGTGGGTTAGATTAACTTGATGGTGTTCAGCTTGATCTTAGCTTAGAATGTTTCTGGGCTCACTTACCCATGCAGAAAATCATAGTGTTTTGCACCGAGATTAACACTCTTTGACATAGCAAACAAGCACACTGTGTAACATTTGAAGGGAATAAAACTTGAAAGTAAGAAAGACCAAAAGGCATAATTACCCAAGGCAAACTGTTTTGTTCATTCAGTGATTACAGTGGCTTTATAAGGCTTATAATTTATCATCATATAGAACAATTTAAATCCCAGTTGTGTTCCTCTGTGAAATGGAGGCCCTTCCTCCCCCCTCCCCCCTCCCTTTGGCAGGCTATTCTTTTAATATCACGTTAGCTCAAAACATGGCTTATATCTGCTGAACGACTCACAACATGGGGGGGGTGGAAACTGACATCATTAGGCACTTACGTTTGCATTAGACTGCAGTGCACAAATAAGCAAATAGTTTAATGATTCCAAACGGGTGTAATTTCTTTCAGGTTCAAGTATCAGTTTGCTTGTTTTGCTGCTGCTAATCACCTCTTAAACAAACAATTGCTTTATCTATGTACTGTGCCTCATTTCACTTTCAAATTATGTGTGTGTTTCGCTCCTAACAGCTTATTATGATCTATAATTAACAATTTTTCTGAAAGCAGAGCCATGCATTTGAAAAGAGCCCACATGTTATCTGGGAAGTACTTGAAACAGGAGGTCTTGGGTTTAATAACAAAACTAACAACTTTGAGTTTGTGTATGGGGTTGTTTCATTGTTTCTTCCAAGTACAGCAAGCTTTTAGAGATGGTAATTTGAAGCAGAAATGTCAGCATATAAATGACAGATTAATTTCGGGCTACATGATTTCCTCCATGGTATGTATTAAATGTAACCTATGCTCATGCAACAAGAGATTAATAGGCCCCAAGTGAACAAAGATTTAGAAGAGAAATGGGCCTAAATGGACTCAGAAAATGTCTCGTGCGTAAGTGGGGGAAAAGAGGATAATTGAGGGAAGAAGAATGATTAAAAGCTCCATGAATAGGATCAAGGCTAGTCTTAGAGCATTCATTCCGAACACTGTTGCCTGCATGTCTCCGTTTTGAGCCTTTAATATAATTGCATGACTCCAGATGGAAAATACATGCAAAATATGCCAAATATCAGCCAGGATCATGGCCCCATCTGCAGATGGTGTGACCCTACTTTAGTTCCCAGTCCACAGTTTGTGGACATCTGCCTTAAGGCAAGGTGAGTGAAGTAGCTGCTTTGGGGGCACCTATGCCGATACAGTTTTCATAGCTACACCTCCTCTGCACAAGCAGGCAGAGAGAGAACATAAGTTGCTTAGGTCCCCACATGACCACCGAGAGCTCCATACAACACAAGGCCAACCATGAATACCAATCAGCATGTATATGTATCATGACATCACATTATCGGATAGAGTGAGAGTGATTGCTATGTTGGTCACAAATGTAAGAGATGGAGACAATGGGTAAGGTCACACAAAACATTATCCCACCTTGGACAATGTTACCCCACATTAGCCCACAAAGCAATGAATTGTATGGCCAGCGGCCGCCACACATTTGGCCAGTTCTGCCCCAGGGTGGGCAGCCGGCTGCTACATGATGCATCAGCCAGAGAAGGTCAGTGACATATCGCATGTTACTGTTGCCCCACCCAGGATGGGATTGCCCAGTGTGGGATAATGGGCCACTTCCCATCTGGTTGGCTAGTTCAGCCCTGCCATGAGGCAATGTCCAAGAATTGGGCCCAGAGGAGCGCGCTCAACCTGACCACCAAACAGGTGATTGCTGGAGTGGAGCCCAGAGAAGGTAGGGATGGGCGAACGTGGTTTGGAAGTTCGGAGTTCGGCTCGAACTCGGCCTGTTCAGATGACCGAACTGAACTTCCGAACTGAACTCTCGAACTTCCAAACAGTTCGGAAAAGTTCGGGTAAGTTTGGAGGAGTTCAGGGGCGGGAAAAACATGACTTTGGGTGGGAAAAACATGACTGGAAGGGGGAGGCAGCTGAGGAGCAGACTTCCTGGCACCAGGGGTGGACACCAGGGGTGGTTTCAGGGCCAAAAATACCAATACTGAAAAAATTTCAGTTTCGGTACAGATAGCACTTTTTTGAATATTTGGCTACCGAACTGAACAGCCGAACCCGAATTCGGGTTTCGAACTGAACGACTGAACATCCGAATGGCATTCTGTTCGCCGATCCCTAAGAGGAGAATGCTCACTCTCCCCTCCTGCTGAACAGCTGATTGCGGGGGGGGGAGCCCAGAGGAGCACAGGTGCTCTCCATGCCCACTAAACAACCAATGGGGGGGGGAAGAGGGGAGAGGGATAAGGCCCACCCTATCTCATGTGACCTTACCCAAAGTAGTCCAGGAGATATCTAACTTCTGTTGAGAAGTATGCAAGCTTTCAGGGCATGCAGGGCCCTGCCTCAGGCAAGCAAAGTGTCACAATTAAAGACTGAACAATGTCTAAATTGTTGTTCTGAATTATGCATTCTTTAAATTCTGACTTTCTACTTGCCTGAGAAAGGGTTCCATGTGGCCCAGAAGTTTTCTTACTCTCACCAACAAAAATTGGTTCAATAAAAAATACCATATCTGAACTACTTTGTCTCCATTTCTTGAGGAATACATTTCTGACTGAAGGATTTATAGGCATCAGAAAAAAAGAAAGGAAAGGACAGGGTGATTATATTGAGTATATTCTGTAGTGTACAATTCACAGAGAATGTGACTGTCACCATTCTCAGCGCAAGACCCAGGCACTTTAGTTCAGCTTGTTCATGCTTTTGGCTATGACTGATCCAATTCACTACCCAGAGTTGGCCAGGATGCTGGCCAAATCACACATCTTTCCTGACAGTATTTTCTTGAGTAAATTACTTAGCTGTGACAGGTGTAGTATTTCAACCCATCGTGATGACATTATGCTTAGCGTATATCTCCTAGCACACGTCTGCACCGGAAGGGTGTGGTTCACCCCAGGAGACTGATGGAACCTGAGAGGTTCCAGAATGCTCTAGGGGAGTTGCCCTCTGATATTGACGGCTGTCCACTTGATGACATTATGGTTTTGTGGCATACTCTGCTGACCGAGGCCATCAACCAGATGGTTCCTAGACATCCTCTCCTTTGGCTTTGGCATCGCAGGTCACCATTGTTTGTGGAGAACTTGCAGAAGCTGAAGCAGGAAGGATGGCAGTTGGAGTAACAGTGGCGTCGGTCTCATGCTGAAGCTGATTGATTGCGGCATAAAGCTCATTTATGGGCCTATGCCATGGCTGTCAGCACAGCAAAGGAGGAGTTCTTTGCTACCCTGATAGCATCTGCAAATTCTCACTCAACTGAGTTTTTTCAGGTGGTGACAGGGTTGGTCTGTCTGGCCTCCCTCTGCTTGGAACTGGAGTCTTCCAGTGCTTTCTGTGACATGTTCGCTGACTTCCTCGCAAATAAAATCACTCAGATTCACTAGGACTTCAACTCCGAAGTTATGCCAATAGGAGAACCAGAGGTTATGGAGGCTCCGTCTTGTCTGGTTTTGTGGGAACTGTTTTCAGTAGGTGATGCACCACTGTGGTGAATGTTCTGGGGGCTGTTAGAGCCACATTTTGTGAACTAGAGACCCATGCCCATCCTGACTGGTCAAGGCCAGCCATGAGACGTTGGGGCCATTGCTGGTGAGTGTTGTCAATGCCTCCCTGTGGGAGGGTAGGGTGCCAGACTGCCTCAAAGAGGCGGTGGTGTGGCCCCTGCTCAAAAAAACATCACTTGACACTGACTCCCCCCACCAGCTATCAGTCAGTCTCTAACCTTCCCTTTTTAGGGAAGGTTATTGAGCAGGTGGTGGCTCAGCAGCTGCAGGAGCATCTGGACTGCACTGGTTTTCTTCATCCCTCACAGTCCAGCTTTCGTTCAGGTTATGGCACTGAAACTGCATTAGTGGATTTGGTCAATGACCTTCACCGGGAACTGGACCAGGGTCATTCAACCCTGCTAATCCTATTAGATCTGTCAGCTGTTTGAGATACCATTGATCATGAGATCCTGGTGCCTTGCCTGCGAGACTATGCCAGGGTGGACGGAACCATTCTTGAATGGTTCCACTCCTTCCTGGCTGAGAGAACTCAGCGGGTGGTGATCAGGGATTGTTCATCTTCTCCCCGGCACCTCACATATGGAGTTCCGCAAGGCTCTATTCTGTCGCCTCTCTTCTTCAATGCATACATGCAGCTGCTCAGTGAGGTCGTGAGACAGTATGGGGTGTGATATCATCAGTACACTGATGACACCCAGCTCTACCTCTCTTTTTCATCCGACCCAGACCCAGCAGTCTCGGTGCTTACCCGATGTCTGGTGGCTGTGGGGGATTGCATGAGGGCAAGCCGTCTGAAACTAAATCCTGACAAGATGGAGCTGATGTTGCTGGGGTGTGTGTGTGTGTGACATCCCCCATCATTGATGGGGTTCATCCCACACTGGTCTCTCCGGTCTGGGTTTAGTCCTCGATCTGCAGATTCACCTGGAAGTCCAGGTTGAGGCTGTGGCAAGGAGTGTGATGACTTCGGCCGTATGTCTCGGACTCTGACCTGGCCACCTTCACGCATGCCTTCATCTTCTCAAGATTAGACTATTGTAAAGTGCTCTACGTGGGGCTATCTTTGGTGATGGTCCAGGGATTGCAGATGGTGCAGAAAGTGGTGGCCTGTCTCCTTAAAGGGACGGGTCATCGTGAGCACATTACACCAGCATTCCGAGCTCTGCACTAGCTGCCAACAGTCTTCTGGGCGCTGGTGCTTACCTATAAAGCCCTATACAGTTTGGGGCTCCTCCTATCTGCAAGACCGCCTCATTCTCCATGCCCTGAATCGACCCCTGCTGTCTGCCAGGAGCGCTCTTCTTGATGTCCCCCGGATAGCGCGGTGGGCTACAATGGAAAGGGTGTTCTCGGTGGCGGCACCCAGGCTGTGGAATTCCCTTCCGGTGGAGGCCTGGGTGGCCCTGAACCGTGCCTCATTTCAGTGACAGTGCAAGACCTGGATTTTCCGCCAGGCCTTTGGTGAGGGAGGTCAGTGAAGCATGTGTGGGGAGGATGGGGTTTAAAATATTTTTATTCTTACACTTCCCTTTTATGTATTTTATTCATTTTATGTATATTTTAAAATATTTTTATTTTTGTAAGCTGTCTCGAGCTGCCTAGGCAGGAGAGGTACAATACAAATAATGAAAATAAGTAATATTGCCAATTTAAGAAATAGTTTTTAGTCCCAAGATTTGTGTCTAGTTTAATCAGGCCACATCCTGTAATTTTAAACATCCAGACAATGCATTTTTTGACACACTTGCCCTTTTTAAATGGGGCACAGTGCAGGGGAGGATGGGTGTGCGCACCTGTAGTGGGGCTGCCCACCATTACATGGGTGCAGACCCATCTCCATCCACCTCCACACCTCGAGCAACCGCCATGTTTCCTGGTTGCTCCGTGCATGGGAGATGGGTGTAGCACTGGAATGTGCATGCACCCCATCCATCCTCTGCAGCAGTCACACCGGAAGTGCCCACATATGCCCATGCAGCAAATCTGTGTGGGATCATCTCATGTAAAAAGGGTCAGTGTTTGAAGACAAAATAGGGCACCACCAATAAGCATACAGATGCAACAACTGCTTTGGCATTCGGGGAGGCAGTTTCATGATTTGTATTTTGAGTAGAGCTGAAACGAATAATCCTCAAACCCCAAATATAGTCATTGTATTTTCCCATTTCGTATTCATCTGGATGGAGCAAATACCGAATAGCCATTCATTTTGGCTTTATTTATTTTGGGTATTTATTTATTTATATTTCTTAGCTGTCTCCTCATGTCCATGGCATCCCAGGACGGCTTACAGCATAAAAACAACAATTTAAAACAACAATAAAACAAAGAAAATTCAAACATTTAAAAACACACCTAACCACCCACCCCCCAACCTATTAACCCAATCCCCCCTCCCCTCCACCGAAGGCCTGGGAGAACAACCAATATTCTTATATGTCATGTATTTTGGTCATTAGAGACTGTGCCATTTTAATATCAACTTCTCATAAAAGGAGTTAATTAAGAGGAAACAAGAGCTTTCAATGTGACCAAGAGAAAAGAAGAGTTCTTTTAAATTATTCCACATATATTTCCTTGCTTTGTTACAATCAGTTCTAACCGCCTTCTCATGAGAAAGCTTCTGCAGGGGGGGAAAAAATATTGCTACTTAAATTGCATTCATAAGATTCCCTGATAAAAAAAAAATCAATTTGTCAGATCAATTTTTCTTAAACAAGTTCATCATACTCTGGAGCAATAAGCCAATCAATAGGGAACGTTTTTCAGCTGCTTTGCAGCCATCCTACTCCAGTAATTGCTAGAATTTCATAGACAGGTGATAGGATGCTTTGAAGGCTGAATTGATCTGTTAGCCTATAGTGCTACAAGGCAACGCCGCCACAATAAAGATATATCCCCAGAGGGCCTAGGGTTGGAAATCAAACAGGAGGTAAGCTGTTACATTATGCATTTAACCCTGGAGGCAATTCAAGAGTGCAAAATTTCTGGTTTGATTTGAAGCCACAAAGACAGAAGGGACAGAAGGAGAGTGTAGTGCATCATTTTAAAAAGGGGTTGACTGAAGAAAGAAGTGGCTGTGCAGCCCACATGTGTTGGGCAGCTGGATGCAAAGAAAAACAAACCAGAAAAGAATCCTAAAGGAAGCTAAATTATGCTCTTCAGTATCAGCCCTATTCTTAACCTTGGTTAAAGGTTCCTAGTTTCAACTGGAATGTGTGAGAAATTACTTGAGGGACAAAGAGGAGGGAACTAGGAAAGGGGTCTTCTGTCTCTTATGAGAGGAAGAAAAATTATTTGCCTTGTAATCATTCTTAGACAGCTGCACTCGGCATTTATACAACCTACCAGCTCAGCAGGGTATCATAACATGAATGATAATGCATGGAAAAAGTCAACTGAATCCAAGGCCCAATTCATTATGAGGAGGATTCACAGTATATAGTCAGGTTGCATTGCATTGTTAGCAGTGACATGTCCGTTCATGTCATGTCAATTGTTTTACGCATTGTAATCTGTCCTGAGCCTCCGTGGGAAGGGTGGCGTATACATTTGAATAAATAAAATAAATAATAATAAAAAGCTTGCATATTCTCACCAACAAATGTTGGTCCAATAAAAGATATCATTTGAACTACTTGTCTCCATCTTTTACACATATCTACAGAGAATTCATTTCTGCAATCACCCATCAACCTTCTCCCGCCTTTCCACCAGGTTTTTTTCTCAAGAGAAAGGATAGTGACCCCAATCCAAAGCCTGCTTGCATGCAGACCAAACCTACCCTTGTGCATGCACACACGCATGGTGTCCCAGGCAAAGTCCATCATCTCAAATTATGAAGTAGATGCAGAGCTGGTGCAGACCATACGTGCCCCAGAAATAGTTCCCCTTGACCATGGAAGACGATCCTGACTGGGCTGTATTGGCACCCTATGCAGCCCTGCAACATGCATACACAAAGTTAAAGCTGAGTTAAGGCACATGTCTGTTTTCACCAACTCTTTCCACCTGATAGTCTTGGTAATTGAGCCCATTAGGGCAGTCAGGCTTCTGGAGCAGGTGCAGATAAGCAATCCAGCGCCCCCAGTTACACTCGCACTATTCTTACCATTTGATGTAGCACTGATTATAGCAGTGTCCCATCCATGCACCTGCTGTTTCTAAAACACAAATAACTGGTTAATATGCCTACCTTTCCTAGTGTGTATAATCATTCCTCATGCACTTCTTTTGCAATTGATGCAGACACACACTATAAGTCGCCATGTCTGGGGCTCTGTCGGCAGGTTGCATAAAGAATATGTTTTTAAAATATTGTTTTCCAAGTCACAGGAGCTAATTAAGCACAGCTGGGCATACAGCAGCACAGCTCAGCTGTGAAAAATTAGCCAGCAAGAAATAATCAATTACCATTAATCACAAAATCCATTTAGTGACTTTTCCAAGGTGCTAATTGAGCTCGGGCCTGTGGAGTTAGAGCTATTTGTAACCAGCTCCTGAATGGTTAAGGTAAATTATTCTGTAGATTTTGTGTAAGACCAGGTGATCCTGGCAGCCCTACAATTTGCAGATGCATGGGATTTATAAATCAAAGATTAATAGGAAGGAAGAAAGGTATTGGCTATTGATGATAAACTGCCCCCCCATTGTTCTGAGTAACAACAGAAAACTGATAACGCTTATGCCAACAGTGCATTCTTTTCATAGGCTTAGCAGAGAAGGGATGCTGTTCAGTGATGAGAACAAGGGACAGGGCCATCACTGCTCCAGAGATCAATTGCCATTGATCTTCTGCTTCCCTTTGGGCAAGACAGCTTCTTCATACTGTCTTGCCCTTTCAGAGGCAGAAAGCAGGTTTTCTGCACACATTGCCTTCAGTTAGCCAACTAGGGCTGCTCCCAACAAAGAAAAATTAGTGCCAGTTTAAGTATTAACATTTGTACATATTAACCAGTGCAAAATCATCAAGAAACTGCATGTGTTTTATTGTGCTCCACGTGGCACAGACTCACTTAAAACCCAGGCCCAGTCTCACAACAAGTCACTGAACCATTTTATTGCTAAGCAGAGCCTCAAGGCTAATAATTCAGCTGAGGTGTGCCAGTATCCAAACATGTCTGTGCCAAGGAGTGTCTTATTGTTTAAATTAATTTCTCAGATTAAACGCTGAAACTGTGTAACTTCTCCCCTCCCAACTCTCTCACAGACTTAGTGGGGAGACCTAGGTGTGAGGAAAATGAGAACTCACACATGGAAGCCAATCATATCCAGTAGGGGTGGGAATATCGGTATCGGCTAAATCCAATACACCCGATAATCAGGTATATCAGATTAATCCAATAATCACTGGTATCGACATTCTGGATTTTTAACATTGGCCGCTTTACTGGGGCTTTTTACATTGTAGCCATTGAAATAAATGACCGCAATGTAAAAAAAACAGTAAAGTGGCCAATGTTAAAAATCCGGTATGCCAACGATACGAGTGAGATCCGATAAATACAGTATCCGGTATTCTCCCCAGTGTCCCATCCCTAATATCCAGGGAGACAGAATGGTCATTGGGAGAGCAATGAAATTATGAACTGCAGAATGAACCATGAAAGCTAGCTTTTGTCTTCAGTTCTATCAACAAATTCTGAACTTCAGCACGCCATCTCACTTCTCTCTCTACCTTTTCCCCTTTGGTCTGTCTTGTTCATTTGGACCAGTAATTGGGAAACATACATTAATAAAAGGACAAAAAGTACCACCCTCAAATACCTGCATCGAGGCTTGATATGAAGAGGATCGGGATACAATTGCACAGGGCCCCCAAGGTCAGGATGACCACACAAAATTATAACAAATTCTTCTCTTAAGTAATATTTGGCATATATGAAGTGATTTGAAAGAGGACTGGAGCTGTGTAAATAAATAAAGTAATGGTCTCTACAGAAATTGGGTTGGCCAGCCACTAGGTGATTATGAGGTGGGGAGTGGAAGAGAGGTGGTTTCCAGCTACCAGAATGTACTGAGGCCTCAAATTTCTCACAGCAGGCCTGTCTGCAAAAACGTCTAAATCCCTTTACTGACAGCAGAAGCCCAAACATAAGCCAGACCTAAGAGTCTAGGTGACTGAAACACAGACTTAACTCTTCAAGGGGAGGGGTTACTCTGTACCAGTTTGTTTTCCTCTCCCCTTCTCTGGCCGGGGTCCAAATAGATTGGCAGAAGCAACCCAAACCCAGCATGAACAGTTGGGTTCTGTCAGGTTTGAGTTGGTCTACAGACCTCTAAGATGAAGATAGTTGTAGGTTGACCCAGGGTGGGGCATACATCTGGTAGGCTGTGGATTGTCCACCACTGATATATTTTTTATTATTAATTATTATTATTATTATTTATACAGTGCTAGTAGTGTGCAGCACAGGTGTGATTGGAGATAGGTTCCTGCCCCCAAGAGGTTTACAATCTAGGATGGGAAAATGGGAGATAAGGGGAAGAGAACACAGGGAGAAATGGGGACACATTCAGGAAGCTGAGAACTAACAGGTGCACATGCTGAAGGATACTGAAGGATAAGATGGTAAAGGGAGAAGTGTCTGTGAGTAATTTATGAGGGTAGAAGAGCTAGGAAAAGTGATGGAAGATGGATATTTTTAAGAGGGATTTTGAGATTGGGAGGGAGAGAGAAGAGTGTATTGTTCAGAAAAGGGCAGGTATACAAGGGAGCATGGGAGAAGAGGGACAAAGGAAGTTAAGGGTGCAGGAGACCCTGGGGTGGGAGTGGGTGGTGGCAGAAGAGGAGCAAAGTCCCAAGGGAAAACTTCTCACATACTATAAACTGCTTGAGGAACATACTATTTCTTTTTGTGTGCTAGCAGCACAATGGCAACCTCCAGTTACAGATAGGTGCTCTGCACACTACCTTATATAAAGAGTAATAAGAACCCTAAATAGTAGAAAGAAAAAATGGAGGGGAGGGGAATACCTAAAGGAGAGATCAGGAAGACATGCACGAAACAACCCAGACTGCACAGAGACTTCTAGAGAGCAAGCTAATACCTAACTGGAGAGAGAAGAAGCACTGCCTTTGAGGAGAAAAGAGGAGCAGAAGCCTGAGAGTAAATTCTACCCCTTTCAATATGGCCCACATTTCTAGTGTGCCAATCTTCAAAGCTGTTTGGCACAAAGTAAAGTGCCTGGAAGCAGAGGGAGAGACACTTGGGTTGTTAAATTCTTCTTAGTGCCTTTGGGACAGGTGGGATTTTAAGTCTTAAGAAAAGCAGAGATGGGAGTTCAGCTAAGAAGCAGTAAGGAAAAAAAAAGATTTCTTGGAAGAACGTGACACGGTACTGAAATCAGAGGAAGAAAGCCCTAAAGAGTATGATCTTTAGTGGTATTACACTGCTAAAAGATTTGCCTTTTTAAAAAAAATAAAAAAATAAATCCCAATCCAGCCAAAATATCTGAGATTTCTTTTCAGTTCATTTTTTCCCAGCTACAAAATGTGAAGCAATAACAGTGAGAGAAAGAAAGGTTTTATTCCACTTTTGTACAGGACAAAACCTTGTGAGACCAATGTTGCACTGGTGTAAAATCAGCATAAGATTAATTCCATTTATCCTATTGTCACTTTTCACTCTAAGACAAAATATGGGCACCATCACTAACTCACTATCAGGTCCCGTCCCAGCCTGCAGCCCCTTCCCTGAGGGTTCCTGGAGTAGTGGCCAGCCTTTCTGCACACTCACCTTGGTCTGCTGCAGGTCCAGATACTTGGAGCTGGTGACAGAGCAGGGAGTTTGCCAGTGGGTAAAGCTGTTTCATGTGGACACTCCTGCCCTGATTTAATTAACTTCCACTCAATGTTATCAGATAGGAAGGGCCACATGAAGCACTAGTGTGGTACTAACTAGGGCTGAAAGAGAAGAGAATTTTTTTTCTCATGAGAAAACTTGCGAGTTTGACAACTGAGAACGAGTTCTCAGGCAATAAAATAAAATAAAATTTTAAAAACTATTTTGAATGCACAAAATAGCCAATGAACTGTTTTGCACATGTGCAAAATGGCTAACACCCTTAACCAAAATGGGTGCAATAATGTCAACACCATTTTGCATATACACAAAACAGTCCAGTGGCTATTTGCGCATGCACAATAGTTTTCTATTATTATTCTTTTATTTTTTGTCTGAGAACTGGTTTCGGATGAGAAAAAAGTCATTGTTCATGCGCAAATGACCGCCAGACAGTTTTGCGCATGTGCAAAATGCCTCCTGCCCTTAATCAAAATGGTGGTGATGCTATTGCCACCATTTTGGTTAAGGGCAGCAGCTACTTTTGCAAATGTGAAAACCGTCTGGCAGCCATTTGCACATGCACAATTTTTATTTTTTAATTCTCTCTACAAGAACTCGATGAAAAAGTTCTGGTTCTTAGTTCGTCTTGGATGAGTCGAGAACCACAATTTCATTGAGATTCTCACTTTTTGCAAGATCTTGTTTCAGTCCTAGTTCTAACCCTTGTTATAGGAGTAACCACATCAAATGGAGGTAGTGTGTGCTAACATTTACCTGGGAGTAAATTGCCCCACACTTTCTGACCCACCATCTTTCCCTCAGTAAATTGCTCCCTGGTAAAAGTTAGTTTCATCATGTGGTTAGACTTTTCCTATACAAAAAGCAGACACATGAAACCTCCAAGTAAACTACATTTCCTGTGAACATAAGTCAGTCTCTCTCAGACTGAAGGGCAGCCCCACAATGGGAGCTGCAAGGATAAGCACAATTCTAAATCCCAAGCTAGACTCTGAGATAGCAACATTTTCCAAAATGGTAGGGTAGAAAGGGGGGAAAGCTGGGGGGTAAGGGAAGAAGGGCAGAGTGGGCAAAGGGAAGAGGAAATGCTGAATTAAAGGTTGCCAGTTTACAGCAAACGAAGACCTAGTCCTTTGTTTTATTTTCACATGCCTCACTGAACACCAGACATTTTTCAAAATTCCTACATATAAGTACCTAATGTAAGGGGGCAGAGAATGGAAGCCAGGACATGGGTGGACATTAGAGATGAAGTCAGGATCAGAGACAAGAGGAGGCTCAGGATCAAGGTCAGACAAAGTGTCAGGACTCAAGTTGGGAAAGGAATACAGATCAGGGCCAAGAGTTCCAAGTAGGGGAAGCAGAAGCAAAGGCTAGAGGCAAGTAGCAGGATAAACAAACCAGAGTGGAGTCAGGCAGGTTGGGCTCAGGTCAGAGCAAAAGCATGGTCAAGGCAGGAAGTGTCTGAGTCTGGCTCCTGCATACCCCACTGATGGACACCAGGGGGTGCTCCTAGGGGGTCTTCTCAAGGCAATTGTCAGGAGCCAAGTCAGGGTCTATCCAGAATATCCACAGACTTGGAAGGATAATCAAGGGGTTAAATTGTAGGTCAGACAATGGGAGATGGGGGCGTGTTGCTTTGCACATGGGAGGGCAAGCCACTAATATCCTGGAGAAGCAGCAACAAAAGTAACTCTGCTGTGGTGGTGATGTCAAGGCAGCTGTGCTAAAGTACAGGTGCTGGTTTTAACCTATAAAGTCCTAAATGGTTTGGGCCCCCGTTATCTGAAGACTGCCTCTTCCCCTATGTCCCAGTGTGGCCTCTGAGGTCAGCCAAGGGTGCCTTCTTGTGAGCGCCACAGCCCATGAAGTTGCTACAAAGAGGACATGCAGGGAGGCATTCTCAGTCGCTGCCCCACAATTGTGGAACTCTCTCCCCTTGGAGATCCACCTAAGCCTGAGCCTGCTCATCTTCTGGAAGAGATGCAAGACTTTTTCATTTGACCAGGTGTTTGGCTGTTAATAAAATACTACTACTACTTTTTGTTTGACCAAGTGTTTGGCAGGCAGGGATAGGATTGAGTGGAGGGATTGGTGGGCGATTGTTGGGGATAGAGAGTGGGGTGTTTGGACTGATGTTGGAGTTTTAAGGGATCTCTATTATATTTTACTGTATTTTTTGCTTTTGATATTATACGTCGCCCTATGTCTTCAGAGAAGTGCGGGGTAGAAATTTAAATAAGTTAAAGTCCCAGGGCCCAAGGTTTGAGTCTATCAGAACCTTATAGTGAGCTGGATCTGGCTAGAACAGGGCAAGGTACAAGGGGTCAAGCAAGAAACAGTGAAAGATGTTGTTCTGCTCAACTTCCTCTGACCTTATAAACAGTGAGGGACCAATCAGGAAGAGGTAAGGGCATGGCCTCAATGGGGAACTAGGGAGAGAGAAAGCCAGGTCCCAACCAGAGTGCTCCAGTGGCACTGCAGGCTCTGTGCCACCAGTTTGAGTCCAGCAGGTCCTTAGTCTGAGTCTCCCATACCTGAATCCTGTAAAAATGGAGACAGGCCACTTTCTCCCTTGTCTGCAGATGTCCCTGAAACAGGCAGTCACTGGAATAAATTTAAGACTAAATGACTGTGAAAACATAGATAAGTTTAGGATAGTTTAGTTAGAATAAAGACCAAAGAACTCAAAGAACATCTTCTAAACAGGGGATATCCTCCCCATGTCATTGATTATAACATCCACTGGGCATCTATCCAAAGTAGGGAATCCCTCCTCCACAAAGTTGAGACAAATACTTACAAGAAACACCACATCCCTTTTGTGGTAGACTTTCATCCAACATCTCCTAAGTATCACCTGGCAATTAAGGAGAGCTACCCCTTGGTAGCTAATTCAGTACGTCTTTAAAGAGCCATCAGCCCATCCTCCTTTGGTTGCTTTTTGCCAACCTCCAAATCTACGTAAACTACTTGTCAGATCTGAACTAAAATCACCTGTTAACAACCCTGGATCACTGTTATTACTATTATTCTCAAGCATTTATATAACGCCAGCAATGTACCCGGTGCTTTACAAAGTAATTGAATAGACACGGTCCCTGCCCAAGGGCTTAGAATCTGAGAGACGGGGGGGGGG
>QEPC01010709.1:500907-512563 GCA_003113815.1 Sphenodon punctatus
ACCCAGTGGACTCAGGCATGAATGGTGAATGAATTAATGAACTGCTGACCAGGTCTAGGACTAGGCCTTCGGGTTGAACCCTGTGACCCAGTGGACTCAGGTGTGAATGAATGAATTAAATAACCTTTCCTTTTCCCTTCCATGGAAATGAGCCCTTATGTAAGAGGACCCCTTAATAAATCTTACCTGTGTGAGTGTACCTGTGTGAATTGAGAAATGCGGGGTGCTGGTTCAAAGGATACTCCCATCACCCCACCAAAAGGTACCATAAAGAAGACTACTTGGCGTCGTGGGCAAGGAGGGACTGAAAATCGAGGATTTGGAGGCTCTGGATAAAGGTAGGCAATGGCAATGTTATCTCTTTTGGGGGTCTGGTTTGGGGTTAAACAAAAATAAGAGTGCTTCAATGTTTTAACCTTAAACTCTGAACCGCGATTGCTGGGCTGCTGGTTTCAGCCCTGCAGTTTCTGTGATAGAATCAATCTTATTTGTGATTGATTTCTGAGTGGCAGTGCTGTGGGAAAAAAGGGAAAAACCCTATTGTCAAACAATAATATTAGTAGTTTGGCCATCGGGGCTGGCCCGTGCGGGCTACTGGCTGGGCACAAAGTGTAATCTAGTAGTCTGTCTGTGTTACTGAAAGTTGCTATTATAGTGATCAGTGATCACTGATTGTATTGATGATCTTATTTCTGAGTGGCAGTGCTGTGGGGGAAAAAAACCCTAATGCTTAAAAAAAAATTGTGGGCATTGGGGGCCACTGGTGGTCATGGGGGCTGTGTGCACAAAGTGTAGTATATGTACTGGTACTGGGCTGGCAGCTCCTGTGTGATGGCCTGATGACACTCAGTGACTTTGACTTCAGTGCCACTGCTGTGGACAAAAAAACCTATTTTTATTTTAAAGATAAAAAAGGTAGTTGGCCGTGGCGGCTAATGGGGGCTCTGGGGTCTACTGGGCACAAAGTGTGGTCTGGTGGTACTGGCTGGTTAACTTCATAGCTTGGCAGTTAGATTCACTTGTGTTTTTACTTTTTTTCTTGTAATTGAATTGCAATTTACAGGTAATTTCGGTTTAACTTTTGTCTCCCATTGATTTCAATGGGAAAAGCTACCCATTGATTTCAATGGGAAAAGATCCAGTACAGGTATACCAGATCTAATCCGGTAATCCAGTATTCAGAGATCCGGTATCTGGTAAAACCAGTAACCGGTATTTCCCATCAAGTCCCACCCCTAGTAAAAAGTAGCTTGTACCAAACCAAAATATGGGCAATCATTCAATGTAGTAAGGCAACCAAGGATTAAGCACCAGAAACACAGAATAATAGATTTAAACAACAAGTTGGCCTGTTAAAATAAAATGCCTGTGTCTAGAAACAACATTCATAGGGAAGGGGAGGAGCGAATGAATTGTTTGAATCGGTCCTGAATATTTTATTCTATGAAATAAAGTAATAGAATGTATTACACTGAGCAATATATTCCCCCCCATATACATCACAGGGAGCAGCATAGCTGGAGTGAAGGGACTAAATGAATGAATCCCTGGTCAAATGGAGAGAACCCAGGTAGTCAATGCCCTACAGCTTATCTCAGGAGAATTTTTCCTAAATATTACTCTCCTCCTACCTGTCATGCCTAGATACTATAGAACAGGGGTGAACAAAGCTCCCAATCCCAAAAGTTGTATACCAAAGTTTTCCGATCGCCAAGAGCCACATCAATTACAACTTTCCCCAATACTGAGGATGGGGCAAAGTAGCTTCCCATCAACTCCCCATCCCCTCCTTCACATCAAAGCTGTGGTTCCCAAGCAGTCTGGTGTGTTCAGGCAGCAGCAATAGTGGCACAAGGCATACTTCGCTTACTCTCCTGTCCCCTAGCAGCCAAAATGGCAGGTGGGCTTCTCTTGTTCCTAGGAAAGCTGTATGGACAGGCTCCCTGGCAGCAACTTCTGGCAAGCATGACAGTACAGGTGGCCAGAGAGCTAAATGTGACTCCCAAGCCACCATATTTGCCACCTCTGCTATAGAACATATTACATTTTTGCTTTGCTTATGTCAAAGTTAGGGATGGGAGAACATGGTTCGGAAGTTCGGAGTTCAGACCAAACTCGACCAGTTCGGTCGACCAAGCCAAACTTCTGAACCGAACTCGATTTTCGAACTGAACTGAATTTCCGAACTCGGATCTGTTCGCCCATCCTTATATTCCATTTAGTTCAATTGGGTTTGAATTGCTGAACTTTGTTCAGAAGTTCAGACCTCTTTTGACCCCTTCTTCCCTTCCTCAGGTTTCCCTGCCCCTTGCGCCTGACTCCCCCGCCTCTGACTCCCTTGCCTCTGGCTTCTGCGCTGCCTCGCCTCTGGCTCCCCATTTCCTTGCCCTTGGTCCTTCACTTTCTGCCCCTGGTTCCCTGCCCCATCTCAGGTTCCCTACTCCCGGTTCCTGGTTTCCCTCTCCCCAATTTCCTGTCCTTTGACCTCGATGATAAACCGCATGCTTTCTTAGACCAGCTTGCCTGGTTTCTATGCTGAGCACCTCGTCTCCTTGGCATTGGAAAGCAGTCGAGAGGTTTCCTTGTTACTCCTTGTGCCTCCTTCCCCTTTCTCCCTGCCTACCTACCTTCCCCTCCCTCAAGCTCCGGCTGCTGGAACCCTCCCTTCCCCTCCTCCCATTCCTAGGCTTCAACTGTCAGAGCATGACACGGCCATCTTGGGAAAATCTTAGAACCTCTCTGCCCTGCTTTAAATACTTAATTATACTTGCCTCAAAGGGATGCAATTCATAAAGATACGCTATGCACTTTGGATATGGCTTGTGCGAAAAGTTGGTGGAATGGTTCCAGTAGTTAAAGAATAAGTCTGCTATAAGTATGCTTGCCTTTTTTCAGTTCCACAGTTACACAATCCATATCTCCATAGCCATTTTCTACTTCTCACAAAGGTATTCCTTAAAATCCCCTATTGGGATTTTTTTTCTCTGAAGCTAGGAGACTATTTTTTAGCCCTTCCACATTGCAGGGTTAGTGGAAGGTTGCCAAAGAGAAGATTTGAAAAAAGTGAAACAAATATCCTGGAATGTTTGCCCAAGACCATCTATAAATGAAGCAATTCTGCCTACGAATGGACAGGGAAGGACTGGGCTGGCAGTCATCCATCGGAATCAAATAGTTACATTTTACTTTAGTTTACAATTGTTGAGGTTTCAAGGAAAGACATCAGTCTTTTTAATTTCCCTGAAATTATGCTGTCAAGGATTTTCTTATGAGGCTTTTTTGTTCTCTCTGTATCCACTTGTGCAGCACTTGAGATTGTGTGCTGATATGTGAGAGAATCCACTATTACTATAGCACATTACAAGTGCCAACTGTGCTTGAGACTCTGCCAGAATGTTTTCAGGCATAGAGTGTTTGAGTTTCAGGATGGGACAAGGCATTTCAGTCCAAAAATAAAAGAGAACTATCAAAGACTTGATCATTTTAAGTTTGCCCATATCGAAAACTAGGAAAGCATCTTTATTGGGAGTTTTAAAATAAATGTGTCATAGGACTGTAAAATATAAATTAACTTAGTTACTCCCCTCCACCTTTAAAAGACAAAAGAAAATGGGCCACAATCCTGGAATCACTCACTCGCTCAGAAGTGGTACCATTCTTATAGGATTGGAAAATAGGTCCATTAATGTCTATTAGCCAAGTAGGTGGGGGCACGTATCCTCTGACAGTCAGGAGCTGGGAGAGAACAGCAGGAAACTGATCGCTCCATTTAGGCCTGTAGGGTACTTCCCTGAAGCAATGAAGAATGGCCACTGTCGGAGACAGGATGCTGGGATCAACCAACCATTCATCTCTGATCCAGTATGGCACTTCTTGTGTTCATTAACATCAGAGAGACTGGTTGTGAATTAGTGGTTTCAGGATTTCAGAAATCTCACTGTAGCAGGGCCCTTGAAAAAGGCTTGTACCAGGTTGTGAGAAGGTGCACTGCTAGCAGGGCTGCAAGCGCTGGGTAGAGTGAGAGACAGCACCCAAGCGGCAGCACCTGTGTGGGCATAGCAGCCCTGAGAATTACAGGGGACTGAGCCAATCCCATACACAGTGACAGATGCTGTAGCTTGGGTGCTGTCCCTCACTCTATCCAGCACCAGCAGCCCCACTAGCACCTTCTCACAAACTGGTACTAGCCCCCTTCTTAAAGGGCCAGTGCCCTGCTACACTCACTATGGCTGGTTTTAATAGGATTAATGTGCACGCAAGTGAGGCAATCTTGGATTTTTGTTAAAATAACCTCTAACAAAAACAGAGATGAAGAATTGCTCAGTCATTCTCTCTCCTTGAAGTTTTGATAATGGTTTGTATTCTCTTCTTCTGTTGGAGAGCCCAACCTCTACTTCTGCTCTTAGTGAAATATATGTGTACCATGAGAAACAGAATTAACGGCTGTATAATATTCACAGAAAAAGCATCCCAGGCACAAAGTGGGATTTGGGCATCAAAGTGCAAATTTGAAACTTGGCCAGTGTATTCTAGAAAGGCAGAAAGAGATCCAGGCAGAAAGAGAGATAATTTGAAAGTCTAAATACAGGCATGAAGAACTATGCAGCAAAGGAGAAAGTTCTCCCCACTAGCTCCCAGTGCGGATACATAATGCATAGAAGAACTCAGTGGTTTCCTAACACAGAGTGGGAAAGGGGACTATCAACATTTCTACATGCTTGTGCTATTGATGCTGCCTACTGCTAGTATTCTGAAAGCATCTGCCATCCAAACATGCATTGTTTGGGCCAGTACACTTTTTAGACTGATGACTCAGCACTGAAATGTGTTGTGTTTTACCGCACACAATGAGCAGACCATGATTTTTAGTCTGGTTTATTTATTTTTCATGGTGCTAGGAAGGCATTTATTGCATTGCTTCTTTCAAGAAGGATCCAAACACTGAGGAATGCAAAAGAGGCAATAAGCATATTCTAACTTCATTCAGGAGAAGGAAGAGCCTAGCTCTAAAAGCCCAGTGGATCTCAGAGGACACGTAATCATTGCTCACCTTGAACATCTGCACAATCTGCTATCAGCAAAGTTTCACATGTATGGGAAAGGGGGGGGGGGGAGGATTTATTTTATTTATTTATTCATTCACATTTCTATGCTGCCCTTCCCGCAGTGGCTCAGAGTGGCTCACAATAATAAAAGCAGAGTAAAAAACCATTAAAATCAATAAAAAACCAATACCACCTCACCCAATCCATCACTGCACCTCCCACCCATCCCACCCGATCCCTGCCTCTCAAAAGCATGCCAAACCACCCACCAAACCACCCATCACCTACTCAACCCCAGCCCATCCTCCCCCTTAAACTAATCCTCCCAATCCACTCCCCACTGCCAAAAGCCGGATGGAACAAAATGGTTTTACATTGCCTCTGGAAGGCCACCAGGCTTGAACACATGTAGACCTCCTGGGGAAGGAAGTTCCATAACAAAGTTGCGATGGCTGAGACCCAGCAAAAGAACAGAGTCTCCAGGAAGGCACCCTCAGTCAATTGCAGAGGCCGCAATGGGACTCGAGGAGCCAGGTGACCCCTCAGGTAGATGGGGCCTAGGCTATTTAAGTTTTCAAAGGTCATCACCAGCACCTTGAATTGGGCCCGGAAGACTATTGGTGTCCAGTGCAGCGAACGGAGCCCCAGTGTTATGTGCTCAAGGTGATGCATTCCGGTAAGGAGGTGAGCCACCACATTCTGCAACAGCTACAGCCTCCAAGCTATCACCAAGGGCAGCCCCATGTAGAGCACATTACAGTAGTCTAGCCTCGGGGTGACAAAAGCATAGACAACAGTGGCCATATCCAAGTTTGAAAGAAAAGGCTGCAGCCTTCTCACCAGATGGAGTCAGTGAAAAGCACTCCTGGCCACTGCTGCGACCTGGCAATCCAGGTGCAGCAAAGGAACCAGAAGAGACTGCAAACCTGATCAACCAGAGGGGGCTGGACTCCATCAATAAGGAGTCCCAATCCCCTCCAGTATACAAGACCAGCCAACCATCACCACCTCAACCTTGTTAGGATTCAGCTTCAGTCGACTTGCCCTCATCCAGTCCCCCACTGCAGCCAGGCTACAGGTAAGCACTGAGACTTCCAGACCCGGATCAGATGAAAAGGAGAGGTAGAGTTGGGTGTCATCAATATACTGATGACATCACACCCCATACCTACGATATGACCTCACCCAGTGGCTGCATATACACATTGAACAAGAGGGGGGACAAAATGGAATCATGCAGGACCCAACAAGGGAATTCCTGAAGACATGATGAGCAATCACCCAACACCACCCACTGAGACTTCCTGGCCAAGAAAGAGCAGTACCATTCAAGAGCAGTCCCGCAGGCGAGTCACCACCACCTCATGATCAACGGTATCAAAAGCCACTGAAAGATCTAATCAAATCAACAGGGTAGAATTTCCCCAATCTAACTCCAGGTGAAGGTCATCCACCAAGGCCACAAGTGCAGTCTCAGTGCCATGCCCAGAATGGAAACCAGACTGCGAAGGGTCCAGTTTTAAGGCAGAAGGTACTTATTGGAAGAGTGCCACCATTCTCTTTCCTTGCTTCAAGCACTGTTTAAAGACATAGTACATAGTAAACAGACATCTGTTTCCACCTTATATAGTCCCATACACCTAAAGTTGAATCTCTATCTTTTTTACAAGGAAAATGGAACTGGTATTTGAGAAAATCAGCCATTAAAAGAAGTTATTCCTTGGCATTGCACCAGTTCAGCAAATAACCTTGTAAAGCAGACTATTTCACAGTGACTTCTCTCTATTTCTCTCTTTGGAACTTTCACTTAGCATAGCAAAAGGCATGGGGAAACTAGTGCAGAATGAGAAAGTGTATTTTCTCCCCGATCTAGTTTCATAGGGTATTTTCAGACATGACAGGGTCAGTATTGGCCCCGCCACGGAATCACCTATTGATCCCCTGCTGGGATCAAAACGGCACAGTCAACAGACTTGCTGGCTGATCCCGGCAGGGAATCGGGGGAGGGGGCAGGACTGCGCGACTTAACGTGAGGCCGCACAGCCCCACCCTCCCATGCTCCCTAGGCCGCCCGCCCTCTGGGAGACGGGCAGGCACTGTGGCCGATGCAGCTTCAGCACCCGCCCGCCCCCCAGGGCATTAACCATGGCCCTGGAATCAGCGGCAGACATGGCCGCTGATTCCGGGCCGTGGTCAGGGAACAGACGTTACTATCCCATGCTCAACCACGGTGAGTTCCCTGTGGTTGAGTGTGGGAATGTCACGTCTGTTGGCCCGAACGTGAGCTTCCCGCTGGGTGTTCGCCCCCGTGATTCATGGGTGGGAATCTCTTTGACTACGCAAACGGCGATGGTACGGGCATTCACGGGGGTAAACATCTGGCGGGAATCTCTTGTCAGGCCAACAGACATTATGGTCCCTTGCTCACCATGTGAGTATTCACTGTGGTTGAGCATGGGATCGTAACATCTGAAAATACCCATACTCTATCTGTGGTGTGTCTGTCTGTATTTTAGGGGTAATGCAGTGGGTTTCACATATTGCTTATTATAATATGAGGAGTCTTTTGTGAGAATTTACTGTAACCAAGCCAAGAACGTGTACCTGAGCTCTCGCATCCTCATGAATGTTGCATCCCTTGTCTCTCCCTCTGTTCCCCCTTCCCTGTCTCCCCTCCCCGTCTTTAGATTGTAAGCTCTCTCTCGGACAGGGACCATGTCTATCTTATTCTCTGTAAAGCACCAGATACATGGGTTGTGCTATATAAATTCTTATAATAATCATAATAATCATATAATTTATTCAAGAATACAAGTATAATAAAATTACCAGCCTACCTCTTAAAGGAAGGGTGTTCTTTTACTCACAAACTGAAGGAATAATTCCCCAAACATTTATTTTTGCATGAGGATAACCTCTATGATGCTACCGATGTTATGGAAAATTGGACTATTTTCATACTATGACCAGTATGAAAATCAAAGTTCCTGAGACCCTTGTGGGGCCCTTTAAATTGGACTTTAGACTCCTCTAATCAAAAAGGGCATCAAAGTCCATCCTCAGCGATTTAGCCTATCGGGCTGATGTAATGAACGTATGATGGTAACATGGCCCTTTAGCCCAGAGTTAATTACCGTCCAGATCAACCCCAAGGAGCCAGACTCACTCAGGTGGGAACTTCTCTAATATGTGCTCTTTAAAAGTATTTACGGTATTAGTCCTTATCCAGGTATCCTCCCAGCNGGGCAACAGTAGCCAAATCCAAGTTTGAAAGAAAAGGCTGCAGCCTTCTCACCAGATGGAGTCAGTGAAAAGCACTCCTGGCCACTGCTGTGACCTGGCAATCCAGGTGCAGCAAAGGAACCAGAAGAGACTGCAAACCTGATCAACCAGAGGGGGCTGGACTCCATCAATAAGGAGTCCCAATCCCCTCCAGTACACAAGACCAGCCAACCATCACCACCTCAACCTTGTTAGGATTCAGCTTCAGTCGACTTGCCCTCATCCAGTCCCCCACTGCAGCCAGGCTACAGGTAAGCACTGAGACTTCCAGACCCGGATCAGATGAAAAGGAGAGGTAGAGTTGGGTGTCATCAATATACTGATGACATCACACCCCATACCTCCGATATGACCTCACCCAGTGGCTGCATATACACATTGAACAAGAGGGGGGACAAAATGGAATCATGCAGGACCCAACAAGGGAATTCCTGAAGACATGATGAGCAATCACCCAACACCACCCACTGAGACTTCCTGGCCAAGGAAGAGCAGTACCATTCAAGAGCAGTCCCGCAGGCGAGTCACCACCACCTCATGATCAACGGTATCAAAAGCCACTGAAAGATCTAATCAAATCAACAGGGTAGAATTTCCCCAATCTAACTCCAGGTGAAGGTCATCCACCAAGGCCACAAGTGCAGTCTCAGTGCCATGCCCAGGATGGAAACCAGACTGCGAAGGGTCCAGTTTTAAGGCAGAAGGTACTTATTGGAAGAGTGCCACCATTCTCTTTCCTTGCTTCAAGCACTGTTTAAAGACATAGTACATAGTAAACAGACATCTGTTTCCACCTTATATAGTCCCATACACCTAAAGTTGAATCTCTATCTTTTTTACAAGGAAAATGGAACTGGTATTTGAGAAAATCAGCCATTAAAAGAAGTTATTCCTTGGCATTGCACCAGTTCAGCAAATAACCTTGTAAAGCAGATTATTTCACAGTGACTTCTCTCTATTTCTCTCTTTGGAACTTTCACTTAGCATAGCAAAAGGCATGGGGAAACTAGTGCAGAATGAGAAAGTGTATTTTCTCCCCGATCTAGTTTCATAGGGTATTTTCAGACATGACAGGGTCAGTATTGGCCCTGCCACGGAATCACCTATTGATCCCCTGCTGGGATCAAAACGGCACAGTCAACAGACGTGCTGGCTGATCCCGGCAGGGAATCGGGGGAGGGGGCAGGACTGCGCGACTTAACGTGAGGCCGCACAGCCCCACCCTCCCACGCTCCCTAGGCCGCCCGCCCTCTGGGAGACGGGCAGGCACTGTGGCCGATGCAGCTGCAGCACCCGCCCGCCCCCCAGGGCATTAACCATGGCCCTGGAATCAGCGGCAGACATGGCCGCTGATTCCGGGCCGTGGTCAGGGAACAGACGTTACTATCCCATGCTCAACCACGGTGAGTTCCCTGTGGTTGAGTGTGGGAATGTCACGTCTGTTGGCCCGAACGTGAGCTTCCCGCTGGGTGTTCGCCCCCGTGATTCATGGGTGGGAATCTCTTTGACTACGCAAACGGCGATGGTACGGGCATTCACGGGGGTAAACATCTGGCGGGAATCTCTTGTCAGGCCAACAGACATTATGGTCCCTTGCTCACCATGTGAGTATTCACTGTGGTTGAGCATGGGATCGTAACATCTGAAAATACCCATACTCTATCTGTGGTGTGTCTGTCTGTATTTTAGGGGTAATGCAGTGGGTTTCACATATTGCTTATTATAATATGAGGAGTCTTTTGTGAGAATTTACTGTAACCAAGCCAAGAACGTGTACCTGAGCTCTTGCATCCTCATGAATGTTGCATCCCTTGTCTCTCCCTCTGTTCCCCCTTCCCTGTCTCCCCTCCCCGTCTTTAGATTGTAAGCTCTCTCTCGGACAGGGACCATGTCTATCTTATTCTCTGTAAAGCACCAGATACATGGGTTGTGCTATATAAATTCTTATAATAATCATAATAATCATATAATTTATTCAAGAATACAAGTATAATAAAATTACCAGCCTACCTCTTAAAGGAAGGGTGTTCTTTTACTCACAAACTGAAGGAATAATTCCCCAAACATTTATTTTTGCATGAGGATAACCTCTATGATGCTACCGATGTTATGGAAAATTGGACTATTTTCATACTATGACCAGTATGAAAATCAAAGTTCCTGAGACCCTTGTGGGGCCCTTTAAATTGGACTTTAGACTCCTCTAATCAAAAAGGGCATCAAAGTCCATCCTCAGCGATTTAGCCTATCGGGCTGATGTAATGAACGTATGATGGTAACATGGCCCTTTAGCCCAGAGTTAATTACCGTCCAGATCAACCCCAAGGAGCCAGACTCACTCAGGTGGGAACTTCTCTAATATGTGCTCTTTAAAAGTATTTACGGTATTAGTCCTTATCCAGGTATCCTCCCAGCTGACTCATATACATTTACAGTAGACATTCACAATTCCCAGGTACCTTGCATACCATTCCTAGGTACCTTACAGATCCCCTAGCCAGGTACCATCCTCCTTAGCTACGGGTTAGACTAATCCCTCTTTGGCAGAGCTTTCCAGACCCTGCCCTCCACCTTGGCAGTCTCCCCTTTGACATCTATGGCTCTGCTTTTGAGTCTTCAAGCTGGTCTGGCCAAACCCCGGCCCAGCTGTCACCTGTTTAGCACCTGCAAGGTGAAATCCTCTACTTTTAGGTGCCCCTTTAATAGCCACTGGGCACCCAAAGCCTGCAACCTGCTACATCTCCCTCCTCCTTTTGGGAAACAGATCCCATGGATAGTGGAACTGCTTAAATGACAACTACCCCCACAGGAGGAAAGGCCTCAAAAGGCCAGGCTGTCCAGGGGACTCCAATCCCAGCACGCCCATCATAGGGGACTCCAACCTCGCAAACATGTGAATCATAATCATACCCATACTCATAATCATACCCAAATGTCGCGAATGTTCATGAACATATCCCAACCCCTAGAGGTCTCTTCTAACCTGGATCACCTAGTTAAGTTTCTTTTTCTGTTTCCTACCCCCTTTTCCCAAAGAATAGGCTTGTAGTACATTGCTCGATTCTTGACCTGTTCTTGTATGATTTACAAGTCTCCCCAAAACTCTCAGCACATGTGCAAATGGCCACCACTGCTATTCTGCACATGGACACACCCTAGCAGCCATTTTGTGCACACGGAGAGGGTTTTTAGGGTTTTGAGAATCTCATGAGATTCTTGAAAACCTAAAAAAAAGAGATTGCTCCGTGCGTGTGCAAAATGGCCACTGGAGGCACGTATGTGGAGAATGACCATGGTGGCCATTTTGTACATGCACAAAGTGGTTTTTT